>SNQJ01S0014144.1:112602-144837 GCA_010110895.2 Picea sitchensis
TATTCTGCAATGCTCTTTTTCTTGCAAGAAATTGAACCAAATCCCAAGTCTATTTATTTACCAGAGAATCCATTTCCTCTTTCATGCCTTGCTCCCACTTCTTTTTAGTGTCTTCCTACATTTCCTCTTCATAACATTCCGGTTCACCAGAATCAGTCAACAATAAATACTACAATGAAGGAGAGTATTGTTCAGGGGGTCTACTTAACTTGGTAGATATTCTAACAACACTTGCAAGAGTTTGAGGTACTTGTTGCCCCTGTTGTTGTACATTTTGATTTTCTGGTACCTTTGGAATTTCTTTTTCAGTGATCTCATCAAGCACTGTGTATTTTGGTTTTTCTTTTTCCTATTTCTTTCCCTACAACTGATCTTTGTACATGACCTTCTCATTGAATATGACATCTCTAGTCCTAATGATTTTGTGATTTTCATAATCCCATAAGCGATAACCAAAATTATTAACACCGTACATCCAATAAAGGTACACTTATTGGATTTTGCCTCAAGCTTTGTTCTATTTTCTTTATCAACACGGACAAATGCTTCACAACCGAAAGTCTTCAAAAAATAATAGTTTACCTTTTTACCTGTCCATGCCTCCTCTAGAATTCTACCATCCAAAGAGCTTGGAGGTCCTCTATTTATTAAGTAAACAACAATATCTACAACCTCTTCCCAGAAATGTAAGGGAAAACCAACATGCAATCTCATACTCCTTGCACACTCCATGATTGTCCTGTTCATCCTTTCTGACACACCATTTTCTTGTGGTGTTCCTAGAACTGTCTTCTCTCTGCAAATCCCATGGTATGAATAGTAATAATCAAAATCCTTGCTACAATATTCACCTCCATTTTATAATCTAAGACACTTCAACCTTTTTCCTGTCTCATTCTCAACCAAATCTTTCCATTTCTTAAAAGTATCAAAAACATCAGATTTTTGTCGAATGCAATAAACCCAAGTTTTTCTATTTGCATCATCAATAAAAGTAACATAATAACAAGAGACACCAAGAGGTGATACATTAGTTGGTCCCCATACATATGTATGCACAAGCTCTAACCTTTCACTCTTCTTTTATTTTCCGACTATGAGAAATCTGACTCTCTTCTGTTTTCCATAAACACAATGCTCACATAAATTCAAATCAATTTGTTTAAGATCTAGCAGCAAATTTATTTTGTGAAATATTTGCATCCCCTTCTCACTCATGTGTCCAAGCCTATGATGCCACAATGTTATATCAACTCCTATAGAAGCTAAAGCGATAGAAGAGTCAGTATTACCAGTACATAAATACAATGTACCTACCTTCTCTAGTTTTTCTATCACCAATGATCCTTTGGTGACCTTCCACACCTTATCTGTAAATATGGATATAAAACCTTCACTTTCCAACTACCCTGTTGAAATTATATTTTTCCTTAGATCTGGAACATGTCTTACCTCTTTCAACAACCATTGGTTTCCATTCCTTTGCTTTATTTTTACCTTTCTCATTCCAATAATTTTTCATGGTGCATCATCACCCAAATGAACCTGTCCAAAATCATCTTGAACATAATCTATAAAAGGTTTCCTATGGGGTGTGGCGTGAAATGAATCCCCTGAATCTACTACCCAAGACTCAGAAATATTATCTACAAAAATAATCAAAGCATCTTGTAACACATCACCTGTTACATTTGCTTCTTGATTTTTCTCCTGCTGTCCATCTCTTTTTTTCTTTGGAGCTCTGCAGTATTTCTTCAGATGTCCTTTATTCCCACAATTCCAACACTCTATCTTTCCCAGTATGGATTTGGATCTTCCCTTCCTAGAATTCCTATGGTTTCTTGATCCATTTCCTCTATCCTTTTGTCTTCCCCTGTTCTCCATGTTTAACACATTACCTGATGTCTCACCTGTGATTTTCTGTCACATTTCCTCACTAAGGATAACACCAACAACATCATCAAATTTTAAAGTGTTTAAACCAAAGACATAGTTACTTACAACCATGACCAAGCCATTCCAACTTTCTAGCAATGAGAAAAATATTAGAAGATCCTTGACCTCATCATCAAAGTCCACTTTTACAGAACTTAGCTGATTAGTAATCGTATTAAATTCATTTAAATGATCTGCAACAAACCCACCTTCTGACATCTTCATATTAAATAATCTCTTCATTATAAATACCTTATTGGACGCTGAGGGTTTTCCATACAGTTTATCCAATGTGTCCATGAGCTCCTTCGTTGTCTTTTCTTTTGAAATATTTAAAGCCACCAACACTGTCAGGCTCAATCGTATCGTTCCTAGTGCCTTTCTATCAAGAACCTCCCATTCTTCATCCTCCATGGTCGTCGACTTCTTTGCTATTCCACCCAATGGAAGGAATAGATCCTTCTAATACAAATAATCTTCCATCTACATCTTCCATAACTGGTAGTTTTGGCCGTTAAATTTCTCGACCCTAAAATTTCTATCTTCTGCCATTGCTCCCACTCAAAGTAGGAACCCTCTTTTCCTTCTCGAAGAAGGAACCCTCTTTTCCTTCAAGTTACCTTTCAGTATGATACCAGTTGTTAGAAAAATAGGATTGGAGAAATAAAATAAAACAAATGCGGAAATAAAAACGCAAAAGATACACAATACAATAGAGACACAAATATATGTGGTTCACCCAGTGCGGGCTATGTCCACCAGAGAAATTTCCAAGTACTTCCTTTATTATTATCCAACAAATGAAGGGATACAACCTACAACACACCCATTGTAACTTCCTCTTATTTATCTCACAGTCTCCTGCCTTAGAATACAATATTCACATTGATACACAGTCGCAATACAATTCCCTCATAAGATAGGGTTTCCTTCTAAGGAAAAAAACCCTAACATAACTTCTACCGTCAGATCTGCGACCTTATAATGAACGATCCAGATTTACTATGAAATTACAATATACATTTACAGGGAAAAATTTCCTTCAGGGGCTTCGCCTCGAACCCCTGCTGGGGGCCTGCTTGCCCACGGACCCCCTAGCTGGGGGGATGAGCCCCCAGACCCCGCAGGGGGGTCAAGCCCCCCCTGCAACCCCACCACATGGAGGGGTGTACAATATTCCGGGGTGTACATTCTTGGGGTATAAACACGGCTGAAAATAAATACATATGAAACATAAATATAATCAGGCTCCACAACCAATAGAATGGTGGTACAACACATCCTTCATTACTTCATAAAAAATGTCCCCATTTATGGCACTTTATGGATATTATCCTCCATCCATCACATCACTCTTGGAAGGAAAAGTGAAAGTTCAAGTAGTGGAGGACCACATAGAATACCAATAAGGTGCTCTCTAACTATTGAAGGACAACTTGGTTACAACAAAAAATAGGATGAAACAAAAAGAAGATCAACATCTCAACAAAAGGGAATTTGATGTGGGGGATTGAGTGTTTTTGAGGCTACAAATATACAAATAGATATCTCTCAAGAAAAAAAAATAAGGACAATAAAGTAGAATTCAGTTATTATGGGCCCTATAAGATGTTGTAGAAGATTGGAAGTATGGATTACAAATTGGAATTACCTCTATCTTCACATGTACATCCATTCTTCCACATTTCTTGCTTAAAGAAAGTAATCGGTGACAAGATCTTAGTTCAAACTATTTTACCATAGATCAACAAAGAAGATAAAATCATACAAGAACTAAACACAATCCTTGAAACTAGATTTAAGTAGCTATGAAATCGAGCAATTATTGAGTACCTCATCAAATGGAAGAACCTCCCAATAGAAGAAGCAACATGGAAGATGAGTTCTTCATGCAAAAACACCCACAACTAATCTAGTTGTTGATAGGTCCAAATGGCCTATCAAGAAGGTAAGAGAAAATGTCCGATGGAAGGTCCCAATTATACCTACTCTTGTTTAGGATGGCACTTTCGACTAGTATGTGGGGCTGGTTACCACTTAAGGGTTTTCAATTAGAAATTTGAGGACAGATTGTCTTCCATAGGATTCTAATTAAAAAAATGAATTAAATTATCTACAACTGAACTAAAACTATTCTATTATAATATAATTCTATCCTGATCAGGAGCAAGTCTAACAATATAGACACAACATGAAAAAGTGTTACTGATTGTAGAATTAGTTCACGCCAATCAATAAAATGTTGTAGCAATAAAATCACAGACTAACTCACAAGTAGTTGCATAATAGACCTGTAACATTATATCTATTTCCATTAGAAATCATAAATGTACAAGCATATAAAATGACAAGCATAGAAATAGTTCATATGATTACCATTCTAGAAACATGTAAGACAAAAACATATAAAGAATAGTCCCATGCATTCTTTCAGACATTCATGAATTCAAAAATTCCTTATGTTCTTTATTTTCTCAAAAGAGAGTGTCTTTACATGAGTGTCTTTACATTTTTTAACTATCATCATTTCATATGATAGTTACCGCTTCCCATTTCCACCTCTCACATTCTTTGAACAATTCAAAGAAGTAAACATTATACAATAATTACTAGGATTTCTTTGAGGCTAAGTCTTCTACATAATTCATCCATAGATGGTATGCTTTGGTGATTTCCTCTAGCTTTCTCATCTTCATATTTTCATGTTCCATCTCCCATTGACATACTCTGTCTACAACTTCCTTTTTTAGGTCCCTGTGGATTTTTTTTACAAACTCATTAGCAACTACAATTTGTTTGATTAGTAATATTAAATACTTGCTCAAGATTTTCTTGTTAACCTCTATGATTTTTTCAATAGCTTGCTTGCTGCTATCTCTTTTGTCTTCCACCTTTTTTATTCTCAATTTGCTTGGTCCTGCTTGAGCAAGCTCTTCATTTATTGGCATGTTGAATTTATCTACTAGCTCATCTGCAGAATTCCACATCCTGGCACATGCTTTATTTGAGAGAATGAGGGTATCTTTAACATCTTGGCATGAGTTTTTCCATCCATCCATCAACATATGACTCTTTCTCTGTTCCTTCTTGGTGAATCAGAACAAATATGTAGGGTTTTCTTCATGCCTTTATGTTGGATATGTGTTATTTTATTGCCTCAATTTTTGTGTCCATTTTTGGGTGGTCCTCAGTTTTCGTGTCCATTTTTGGGTGGTTTTTTGGCACATGGTTTTTCATCAATGGTTTTCTATTTCCAGTTAAGGAATCATGGTTGTTGACTAATCCAGGTCATTGGATTAGGGTTTTGGATGCCACTGGATCCTATATGTATATTGTATTGTAAATAATATATGCTGTAAATGAATATAGAAGATGTTGGTTTTCCCAGTTTGGGTTTCTAGGGGAAAACTATGTGTGTAATCTGTGTATTTTCCATTGCATTTTTTCTTTTATTGAAAATTTGTTTGCAGTAAAATATTGTACAAGGTTAAAATCTACACTTTCCTACCAATAAATGATTATGTCAAAGGTATGCTCCATCTCTATGCAATATCCATTTATCTCATCTAGCTGATTTGATAGGATAATAATCTCATCCTTATAATCCTAGATCACATTTAGCTGGGTGAAGAAGCACTTTTGTGCCTCTCTTAGCTATTCATTATCCCTACTAGCTTCTTCTTTGACAATATCCAATGCATGTGTCCCCTGTTGGTTTTCTTTCAATTCTTTCTCCATCCTTTGGATCTTTATTCCACATTTAATAACTTTTAACTTTCTTTGCTCAGAAAGATCCATCTCCCCTAGTTCTCATCTTTTATCCTTTCCATATATTATGAATGTTCCATTTTCATGGTTTCTAACTATTTTGTGTGTATTTGTTCAGTTTCAATGGCTCATTGCTTAAACTCATCCTATAAATTATTCTTCTAGAATTTCAATTGTTCTTCCAATTTTGCCACCTTTTCCTTATAGAGGTCCAATGTAGCACTTAATTTGCATACCAAGACTGAATTTTCCCCTGCAAACACACTTGGGTTTGAAGCATTATTCATGCCATTGACATGAGGATTTTTCCCTAATTTCCATGAATTTCCTTATCGGAAGATTCTTTGTTGGGATGGTCTTCACCTCTTTTCCTTTTGGTTGACATTTTTTTAATTCCTCTCTTTGATTTGTTGTAATAGTGTTCACCCACAAATACCACAACTTCATCTAACTCAATCAATCGAGAATAATATGAGAAATTAACTAGTATTGAACTCAGAGGGGTACCATCATTGATAGGTGTATTCACTAGTGTAATCCCTTTGACAGTGCTAGGGCTTGCTCATTTTGTTTTTATCCTCATCTATTTTTCTCTTCTTTTGTTTTTCAACCTATGCTAATTCCTCATCCTTCCTCCTTTCCTCTTCCTTTTTTATTATCTCTTATTCCTCTTTCTTCCTCATTTCCTCTCTTTTTTCTTCTTCTTCCTTCTTCTTCGGTTCTTCTTCAACAAACATTTTTTTTCTTCCTCTTTCTTCTTCAACTTTTTTCTTCTGTACTTCTTCTACGGTAGCTTTTTGGATTTCTTATTCCTTTTTCCTATGTTTTTCTTCAACAATCCTTTCATTTTCTTCCTCTTTTTTCTTCATTTATTCTTCTTCTGCATCCGTTCAGGCTGCATCTTCTTTTCTTCTCTTTCCTTCCTATTTTTATTTCCTTTTCTTTTTCTCTGCCTCAATCTTTTCCTTGCCTTCTTGCATTTTCTTCTTATTCTCTTCCTCTTCCTTCTTTTTCCTAATTTTATGTTCCTTTTGTTTATCTTCTTCTTCTTTTTGTTCCTCCCTTTGCTTGAAATTTTCTTCTGCTTCCATAGCTCTCTTGTATATTTCTACCTCTTTATCTTCCTCAAATTTCTTCTTCTCTTCTTCTTTCTCCTTTTCCCTAATCATCAATAATTTGAATTTTTCCTTAGTTATCTTCCTTTTTTCTTCCTCCTCTCAATGTAATCTTTCTTTTCCTAGTTCATCTTGTACTATGTTTAATACCTCTTCAAAGAATAGGGCCCCTTGAAAAATCTCCTTTGAAATATTCACATCATGTGAGAAAGGCTATATCATCCACACATACTTAATATGATCTCTTACAATTCCTCTTGGATCATATATTTTGGGAATTCTTGTGCATAAACAAAGTTATTTCGAAGTTGTAGCTTCTTTTCAGGCAAGTGGAACATTCAATAGGGTTAATCTTCCTACCTTAATTGGAATATGGGCCAGAGTATCTTGGAACTTATAGCCAAGAATGAAGTTATCCCTTCCCCCACAATATGATAAGCAATCTCTATGTCCAGTAGCTTGTCAGGGACATATTTAGGAAGGAGATATGGGGCTTGTGCATAGCCAAATACCCTGAAATAGGTGTAGTGTTTTCCCATATACAAATCACCAATGTCTTTAAGGGCTTCAATGGATTCTTGAGATAACCTATGAGGATGTTGGTTGAATATGACAAAAAACAATGGTTCCAAGAAATGGTCACAAATTTCATATAGATCATTATTGTAATTAATGTCCCATAACTCATAGCAATACATATGGATAGGTACCAGACTAGGGTTCCATTCCCATCCCATATAAAGGAAACTTATTGAAGAATAAACAACATCTATCAAGTTGGAGGACATGTAAAAACCTAGTTTTTCAGTCCTAAGGCTTCTCTAGCATTTTTGAAGATGTTGAATGAAAGAATTTGCACCCAGTTGAAGACATGTCCCACCTTGACCACACAATATGTCATTGGCATCCATTCTAGATGAAAATTCATACAATTTTCTTCACCGTACAACCTACAAATCATAGATGCCAATAGTTGGTAGGGTTTCTTGAAATACTGTATCGGGTATGACCAACTTTCCTTCTGATTCTATGTCTTCACCCCACCATTTTTCTACTAATTCGACAAAGTCGGGGTGGTCCTCTCCAAATTTTTCTAGGAATGGCTTATTCCAGTAAGCGTTTGGTTCTTGTAGATGGTACTTGGCGTGATTGTCATTTGGATGTAATGAAGCTATTAGGACTCTCATCTCATTAATCACTCTGTCCATATCCACATCCAATAGAAGAATACCCACCTCACAACATCATTGTAGGGAAACAACATGGGTTGTTAAACAAAGACATATATTGCACTCTTTTTGATGTTTTGATATACTGCTAGGTCTTCGTCTTCCATAGGAAAATCTTCATTGGATAATATTTTGCATATATCACTCCATATCAGACACTCCTGCATCCCATTGAAGTAAGTTGTATTGGATAACAAGAGGTCATATGGACTTTTCATTGGGGAGGAAACATTTGTTGTGGGCATTTTTCCCCTTCATGTCTGAGCTCTCGACATCTTGTATCTTCAAATTCCTTTACAATATAGAGCAACAATAACCATTTCAGAATAGTATAATTGAAAGAAAAAGTTTCAAAAATTAATCTTGAACATACCTAAAATCTTTATAGTTTAGCATTGCAAATCTCAGTTAGCCAGAAAATCATTTCCACAAAGCTCTTTTATGTTTGATTCATTGAAAAATGAGTATTAATGGTTTCAAATTAGGTTTTTTAAGTGTCTAATTATTGCCTATGAATTCTGCAATCAATGGATAAAGGCCCTATCTTGTAACATGAGGGAAATTTACATAGCCATTAATGTCGTTAGATGGAATCTTTCAAGAGAACATTGTTAGATGAGAGATTTCAGAGAGATGTGATATCAGAAATCCTAGCATCGGGAAAACTCTTTCTGAATATGCTTTTCAGAGGAGTGCCATCAGAAGAGTCACTTTAGAAAGGTGTCTTCAAAAAAAATGTTCTCATAAGATCCCTTTTGGAAATATCCCCATCAGACAATGATTGAATGTGTAGTTGATGATACAATCTGATAGAGATTCCCCGAAGGAATATTCAGGATCCAGTATCAGGAATCGTGCAACTAGTAAAGGGAAGTGTCTTCTTGGTTTACATGTATTTGCATTAATACATCTTTTTATAACTAACCCTGAGGCGATAAGCATGAGTGTTAAAAGTGAGCATGCATGAAGAGTTAAGCAGGTAAATTAATTGTTAATGAAATCTTATACCATAATCTATCATGAAAAATCTTTCGAAAGGGATGGGTTGAACGTAACATGCATCACTTGTTCAATTAGAAATTCGAAAGAGCATCCTTGAAGGAATATCTGGGTAATGGTATTGGGGAATGTGCTAAGACAAGTTTATCAAAGGAAAAGGTGTTGGTGATATGATAAATTACATAAAGAAATCTTTCAAATATTCACACACCAAAGCCTTTGCAATAATAAAATTATAACTTAAAGCTTAGTCTTCGAGAGGAAAAAAGTGGAAAAAATTAACCAATTGAAACTCTACGTGAAAGGACTGTCAGAAGAGAGTTATTCAGAAGAGTGTTGTTGGAAAGGTTTAGGCCTTCTAAGATTCTGAAAAGAGCAGTCCAAATAAGGGCATCCGATAGGATTTTGGGAGAGAGACTTTTTAGAAGAAAATGATTATAAGAGTGTTTCATCGTTTTGATGAAGACATGTCTGGGGATAAGAGTCTGATAGTATTTCGGTTGTTGGATTTCAAAAATTTCAAGTGATCATGATAAAATAAATTTCCAATGGTGCGTGATCGATAGACATGACCTGATTAGGCTCGAGGACATGTATGAATCCAAAGACTCACTGTGCAAGATCTGATTTATAAAATGAATTTAAGGGAGTCCAAAATTAAATAATACATTGCAATCTAATCAGAAATAGAGAAAGAAAATGTGGTTTTTAAACAAATGAGGATTGAAGAACATAATTATGAGAGTCTGAGAAGGTGTGGAAATGGAGTCTTTCCTCTGTACATCTTACAAAATTACCTAGACTTGATGAACCACTCTTATGCCTCGAAATACATATAGAAATTTAGTAAGGGGGACCCATTCAGTTTCTCTGGGAATGGGAGGAATTAATGGGAGTTATTGAAACCACAACACAAGTGTTGAGGGAAACACTTGTTTGAAGGGGAGGGGAATGTTAAGCCCCTAGAAAAAACCCCATGTAAATCCATAGATATTGAATTGTTGTATTTCTATTGTTATTTAGCATTGTCAGCCAGACCTTTTAATTGTAATTAGACCATTGGTATCTTATATATATACCAAGGAGACCTAGATTAGGATCATCTCATATTGTTTTATGCATTACATATATTGTAAAAGAAAGTTCCCCCCTCGAAGTGGATTATTCATTGGCTATTTTTTGGATTTTGGTTCATAATAGCCTCCTCCTAGACATCCTCACAAAACTCGCACCAATCAACCCTTGTCATGTGTTAAATTATGAGCTTGATTTCTTATGCCGATTAATTCTTTTATATTCTTCAGTACTTTGATTCCATCTTAATAAACTTCAACAATTCCAAATCATAATCAAATAGAAATAACTATGTAGATAAGTAAACATGCACATCAACAACACATATACCCTGGGGAAACCCTATACAGGGAGAAAAACCCCAACAAACAATATTCCTTTATTCCATTAATAATGTAAGATCTCTTACAAATATCCACCATGAATGTTATGCTCTCAAAGAGCTTGCCAAGATGACTCTGACCTGACAAAGACTTAAAAGACCTTGTTGAAATACAC
Organism: Picea sitchensis; assembly: GCA_010110895.2. Lineage (NCBI taxonomy): Eukaryota > Viridiplantae > Streptophyta > Pinopsida > Pinales > Pinaceae > Picea > Picea sitchensis. The sequence goes on from SNQJ01S0014144.1 coordinate 123,221, forward strand.
CTTTGATATGTTGCCTCTTTATCACTGATGTGCTCCTCTATTACTTCACCCTCAACCTACATATGAAAACTGTGTTGCAGAACTATGTTGAAGAGAGGTTTCAACCTCTTCTTATATAGGCTGAAGAGGGGAAGAGGAGAAGCTCAAAATAGTAACCTAATTGCATGCATTAAACATAACTCAACTTCATACTTTAGTTCGAACTTAGAACTAGACTTGAGATTGGTTACAACTCAGCTTTACACTTTAGTTTTTAGTTCGAACTTAGAACTAGACTCTGAGATTGGTTACAACTCAGCTTTACACTTTAGTTCTAACTTAGAACTAGATTTGAGGATTGGTTGGCTAACTCAACATTACACTTTAGTTCAAACTTAGAACTAGGGACTTGACCTGACATGCTTTAGTTCGAACTTAGAACTAGGACTTTAAGACTTTAGTTGCAACTCAACATTACACTTTAGTTCTAAAATAGAACTAGAGACTCAAGACTTTTAAAGCCAGTAAACTCAACATTACACTTTAGTTCTCTAACATAGAACTAGACTTAAGACTCTAGTTGAAACCTTGACAAGGCAATTTGAAATTCTCTTCATGGTGTATAATGTTTACACGTGCCAACGTATTAGATCAATACAATTACATCATTTGCAATATTAGGAATATCTTTGTTTCTAGCTCATAGAAATATTATTCAACCTAAATTTTGGTAGATGCCTTGAATTTTGCTCATGGTCTTCACAAGTTAGTTTGACTAGGCTCACGAGTTGTATGTTCCCTTGACTTTTCAATGGGCATGTCTATGCTCACGAGGTTGCACGTCTCCTCGACTTTGCACTAGGACCTGGCTCATGCTCACGAGAAGCTGTACTGCCTCCTGCCTTTGCATTAGACTCCAAATAGCATCTCGCTTTATCTAAATTTTGCTCTTGACTCACGAGGTTGTACGTTCCCCTTGGCTTTGTCAATACCTCACAAGACCTGTTGATTCTCCAAATCTCCTGCTAGCCTTAGGTGGCCCATATGGCCTCTCATTTGAGAATGATTGTTGATGCTACCAAATTTAACACTATTTCTTAGCGAGGGAGTCATTCTCACCACACCAAGCTTGCCTCTCAAATGCAAAAATTGTCTCGAGGTCAAAGGCTTGCTCAAGATATCAACTACCGCTTGTTCGGCTAGCGTAACGTAATCCTTTGCCGCTTCTCTGGACCAAGTCTCGATGTAGTGGTACCTCATGCCAATATATTTTGACCTATCATGAAATATCGTGTTCATCAGTTTTATGCACCTTTGATTATCATAGTGAACCACCTTCATCTCGAACTTGTCACCAAACAAACCAGAAACAAATTCTTCAAGCCATATTTCTCTCCTTCTAGCATCAATTTCATCGTGAATGTACCCAACCTCCGACATAATTTCTATGCAATGGATCCTACTTCCATCTTGACCACGATCATAGCGGCATCCTAAACTAAAGCAAAGATCTGGAAGTATCTCCTTCGAGCATTAATCGGGCTCTTCCCACCAACATCATTTGCATGCTACCCATGCAAAAATAAACCACCATCGGATGTATATCTCACACCATAAGTAATGGTCCCTTTGAGATATCATAAGATGTTCTTTGCTACCAATCTTCGTCATTCTTGGTTCAACCATGAACCAACTCATTGCAATCACTACATAAAATATATCTAGCCTAGTGTGGATTATGTACATCAATGATCCAATTAGCTGTCTATACATGGTGGGATCCAAGCCCCTAATGTTGGCTCACACCCTTTAATCAAGGCATATTAGATTAGTAATGCTATTTTTATTTAGGTCGGCTTTAGGCCATTAGTTGTAATTTAGATTAGTAATGTTACTTTAATTATGTTGGCTTTTAGGCCATTATTTGTAATTATAATTTCCTAGTCTCCCTATATATACCAAGGAGACATTTTCATTTTGAATCATCTTGTACTTGAACATTTAAGGGGGTAAAAGGAGGCTGCCCCAAGAGGCTTTATTATCTTAAATTATCTCTTTCAAGGCGTTGAGTCCTTTCTCTGAGGTTTTTCTATGCTATATTTATGTTTGGTTCTTAACATATGGTAATGTGAGCTCATCTTGGGGTTTCACTGCTACATCCTGGTGACATTATCGTGGAATTTTCTCTATAATTTTTTCTTTTCTACAAGCCTGTGCAAGGAACCATTGAGGGTATTTATAAAATGGTGTTGGGTCTAAAATTCAGCTCTTTGAGGCCTTAAGACCCTCAAGATATAGCCCGTGACAAGATAGGGTTATGGAATCATCTTGAAATGAGTCATTGAGGAATTTTCGCTATAAAACCTTCAGAATGTTTCAAACCCTTCCTCTGATGTACCTCTACAAAAAATTAGTATTGTATCCGTGGTAAAAGGTTCAATTTTGGTTCATTTTAAATTTTGTAGATACACCTGTAAGATAGGTATCCTGACTAGCCCTATTGACTAGTCTCAAGAAGGTAATTCTAGGTAAACAATCATAAATTATTCCTAGAGTATCCAAATTGAGTGGACCTGGTTGCATTGGATCGTGGAAAATTGTAGTATTTTGGGTGTATGAAGTTTCCAGAATTTGATATCAATTATTTTAAAAGGGAATTTATACAAGTGATCTCCTCGAAAGGCCAAAATCGGCAAGTTATGGGGAAATTACCATAAATTCCAATAGGCACATCCAATTTTGATCGTAATCATGGTATCATAGTAGAAGAAATATCGAGAACTATTTTAAAGGGAAAGTTTCATACCCGTATACACAAACTTGGGAGATAATAGAATAAATATTGTTCAGCGTAATCCACCTCAAAATCAAGACTCAAAAGTGATATTTTGGCCAACATGCCACCCAAAAGGGACCTACTACACCAAATAAGCCTCCAGAAAACCCGACTTGGACTCTTTGATGAAGGTGAAGAAATGCGTGAGGGACATAAAATGATTTACAAAGAAGACAAGAACCAAAGATGAACCAAGCAAGAGATGAGGGATTCAATGGAAGCTAAGTTGATACTAAGATGGATTCAAATGGATACTAAGATGGATTCAACAGCTAATATGGATTCAATGGAAGCTAAGATGGTTTCAATGGAAGCTAAGATGGATTCTATGGAAGTTAAGTTGATGGATTAAATGGAAGTTAAGTTGGATACTAAGATGGATTCAATGGAAGCTAAGATCATGGAAGTAATGAAAAATTTTGTAATAGAAAAGACACCCAAAAGTGAAAAATTCATCCCATGAAATTCAAGATGAGGGACACAAGGAAGGTGAATCAAGAAATGTAGAGAAACTCCAACTTTTATTTGAAGACCAACCACGCTCCTAAGATTGATATAAAGGAGGAAGTTTGATGGAAAGGACCCAATCACAATGGATACTCTAAATGGAGCAATTCTTTGATCTCCATAATGTGCCACATACACAAAAGGTACAAATTGTTTCTTTATATTTAGAACCTAATCAATTTGTTTGGTATCGATGGATTTCAAGTTCCCTTTAAAATCACTCCGTCACTTGGACAATTTTCATGGAAGAAATGATAGCACACTATGAGGGATACAAGGAGCAATACCTCTTTAGCCAATTGATAAATCTCACAAAGGGTTCTCATAATGGCAGCACATTGAGAACTCCCAAAGGTTGAATATAAAGGTAACCGAGCATTCCAAAATGAGCACTTGATTGATGTATTCATAGGAACTTTAAAGGATAACATTCAACATGTAGGCCCCATTTCTTTGGAAACCCAAATCATTGAGAATGCATTTAAAGTGGCAAGAAAATGTTGAAAGTAAAATATGGCTATGGCTACTAGAAGACCTATCCTAACATCTATAGAGAGTAAACAATGCCCTTCTCCCAAAACACATCAACCTACAAGGTTGAGACCCCAACAATTGAGGAGAAAAAGCAAAAGGTTTATGCTTCTAATTGTGATAGCAAGTATAGTAAGGGGACATGGGGTGTGGTGAGAAGAAATTATTCTACATAGATTGTGAAGAGGAAGAAGAAGAAGAAGAAGAACCATCTCAAGATGAAAATGTAGAAGCAAGTTCATCTCAAGAGTTGACTCCTAATGACATATCGTAATGCATTTGTTGGAATTAGCACTCTCAAACCCTCAAGATTGAAGGATACATCAAAAAGAAAAAGGTAATAGTCCTAATTGATTCTCGAAGTAATTCCATAATTTCATTCACTATAAATTAGCCAAAGATCCCAATTGTTTTGTATATCCAACAATTTAGAAGTTTCAAGTAATGATTGCGATGGAGGAACTATCAATTGCTCGTGAAAATGCAATAAGATCAATCTTACTTCATGGGGAATATAATGAATAGTCCAATGATTGCTATACCCATGGGTGTATATGTTGTACTAGGAATCCAATGGTTACAATCATTAGAACAAGGATTTTAATTTTCAAGAACTTTTCAAGGAAATTTTCATTGAAGGGAAAGAATTGAGTTAAGAGGTATAACAAGGAAGCCCGATAAGGTGATAAGCTCTTAACAACATGAAAAAAAAATTGAAAAAAAGGGGCATCAAGGCATTATTGCAATAACTATGCTCACTAGATGTTCAAACATCTAAGCCATCTATTCCCTCAAGATCTCCAAAAGGATCAATATTGATAAGCATTCCAAAGTATTTGAAGATATTCCCTAAAGTCTTCCTCCACTCAAATCAAGGATCATGAAATTACCAATTCCTCGAGTGTTCCTTCCTAACATCAGCCATACGCATACCCTATGCCTTTAAGAGTGAAATTGAGCACATGGTTGAAGAAATGTTAGAGGTCGGGTATTAGACCTAGCCAAAGTTCTTACTCACACTCCAAGCAGGTAATGGTATTCAAGAAGATAACTCATGGCGATGTGTCTAGATTATAGAGAGCTCCAACAAGATCACTCATTAAAGATAAGTTTCCCATTCCCTGGATTGATGAATTGTTAGATGAACTACATGGAGCAATTCCATTTGACAAATTGATCTTCGCTCAGTGGTATCATCATCGTGTCAGGAATGAAGGAAGAAGATATCCCAAAACAACATTCCGAATCATGAAGGCCATTATGAATTTTATCATGCCTTTGGCCCTACAAATGCACCTTCCACATTCCATTGATGAATTCCATTTTCAAGCCCTTCCTTCCAAAATTTGTGTTATTATTTTTGACCTATATACTAATCTATAGTGAAGTCTTGGGAGGATCATCTCACATGTTGACAAGGTGCTACAACTACTAAAGGAGAAACAACTATATGCCAAACCATCCAAATGTTTCTTTGGAGTATGAGGTAGAGTATTTAGTCATATTGTATCTCATGAAGGTGTCAAGGTAGACCCTCATCAAGATTAAGGCCGATGAACCGCCAATTTAAAGCATTAAAAATCTTAGAGGATTTTGGTTTGACAGGTTACTACCGCAGCCTTGTTCGGAACTATAGAAGAATAGCAGCACCTTTAATCCACACTAACTAAGAAGGATGCATTTTCATGGACTCCGCAGGCAACTAAATCTTTGAGCAACTTAAAGAGGTGATGTAAAGCTCATGTCTCTTAATCTCACTCCGTGACTTCACAAAACTCACCGTGGAATGCGGGATGACTGGAAATGGAATTGGTGTCAGCCCCACGTAAGAAGGAAGGCCCCTTGGCTTTGAAAGTTGACCACCAAGGGAAGGGACTTACACAAACCCATTTATGAGAAGGAAATGATGAAATACTACATGAATTGAAGAAAAGGCATCCTTACCTCATTGTGGTAATAATCTCCGTTGTCAAAAAATGCATCATGATAGTCTTAAATACTCCCTTGTGAACAAAGATCATTCCTAAGAACAACAAAATGGTAACCAAGATATTGGGCTAAGATTTTGAAATCATCTATAAAAAGGGGAAGCAAATGTTGTCGCAGATGCACTCAAGAAAGGATGAATGGTGAGTTCCTTGTTTTGTGCTATCTCGATCATCCAACCCGCATTGGATAGTAGAAGCAAGGGATGAATGGAAAAAATGATGAAAAGTGTGGAGTCCCATTCAAAGGTTACAACAGGATTCCAAAGGCATCGAAGATACATTTTACATGGAAAAATGATTCACCACGGTACAAAGATCGCTTTATATTTATGTAAGGACTCCCAACTCAAACAAAAGGTACTATTGAATTGTACACCTCTCCAAGAGAGGGCACCTGTGATTTTGAAAACCTACTATAGAGTCAGGAAGGATTTTTTGGGATGGCCTTAAAACTAATGTTCAAAGGTTTGTGGAAGAATGTGTGGTTTTGCCAACAAAATAAGGTGGAAACAATTAAGACCCAAGGTCTTTACAACCACTATCCATCCCAAGTCAGCTACTGGAGGAGGTTTCCCATGGATTTCTACCGCTGTGGTTACCAAAGTGCATGGCGAGAGGTTACCATGTAGGATTGTTGATAGACAATTCAAGTATGCACACTTTTGTGCACTCTCTCATCCCTTCAAAGCTAGTACAGCTGCCAACAGATTCATGGGAGAGATGTACCAAAAAGCTACATGGCAGCCCTCAAGATTATTGTAGTGACAGATCCTATATCTACTGGACATTTTGGACGTAATTCATATTTTGTTTGGTACTCAATTGGTTTCCATAGCTCATCCTATCATCCCTTAACTGGATGGCAAAACCGAGATAGTGAACAAATGTCCTGAAGGCTACCTTCGTTGCTCCGATAAAACACAAATATTCAAATGGTTACCCTTAGCAATGCGTGGTATAACACTCTTTACAATCGCAAAAAAATGAAACCATTTATGGTGTCATTTTTGGATATCACCCTCCTTCCATCATTTCTTCTCTAAAATAAAAATCTGTCTTAAGTAGTGGAAAAGATCACACCTAGAATCAACAACAAATTCTCCAAATATTAAAGGGACAACCCACTCATGGCGCAGTAAACTACATGTTTCAACAAGGACCAACATCGTGAGGGAAAGAAGTTTTGAAGTGGGATTGGGTGTTTTGAGACTACAACCATACAAACAGATGTCCCTCAAGTAAGGCAAGAAGGATAACAAATTATCACCAGTACTATGGGTCTTATAAGGTGTTGTAAAAGATTGGTACTATGGCATACAAATCGAGTTGGCCCGTGATCTCACTTAGTACACCTTCCATGTTTCATGCTTAAAGAAGAAGATGCAGACAAGATCCCAGCCTCAAAACTATACTACGTAACCTGATGAGGAAGGAAAATCATATTGGATCCCGAAGCCACTTGGACACGAGAATTCGACAACTAAGGAATATATCCATTTCCAGCATCTCATTAAATGGAGGAAACCACTAGCTAAAGATTCCAATTTGGGAAGATGAGTCTTCTATACGTACATCTAGGAGTTACCTGCCGCCAGGGACAACACTTGTCCTGGGAGGGGCATGTTGCCCTAATGTTGGCTCACACCCCCTTAATGGGGCCATATTAGATTAGTAATGCTATTTTCATTTAGGTCAGCTTTAGGCCATTAGTTGTAATTCTAGATTAGTATGTTTTAATTATGTCGGCTTTAGGCCATTATTTGTAATTATACCTCCTAGTCTCCTATATATACCAAGGAGACATTTTCATTTTGAATCATCTTGTACTTGAACATTTAAGTGTGGTAAAAGGAGGTTGCCCCCTCGAAGAGGCTTATTATCAGAAATTATCTCTTTTTCAAGGCATTGAGTACTTTTCCTGAGGTTTTTCTATGCTATATTGATGTTTGGTTCTTAACAGATCCACCAAATCTGAACCTGTATCAGAATCATGCATCTTCCTTAGGTTGGTAACCATCATAGTAGACATGGATTTGAAATCCATCATACCAAACCTCTTTAGTACATCCACTGTGTATTTTCCTTGCACCAGAAATATCTCGCCCTGTCTTTTCCACACTTCCAATCCTAGGAAGTAATGCATCAAGCCTAAGTCTTTCATCTTGAATTCTGAGGTTAGCTCCCTCTTACACCAGGCTATTATCCCTTCATCTCCTGTTATAAAGAGATCATCAACATACATGATTAGTATAACAGGTTGGTTACCTCTTACCTTGAAGTACATATTTGCATCAACATCACTTTTCTAAAAGGCCAGGCTTTTAAGAAAGACATCAATCCTGTCATACCAAATTCTCGGAGCCTGCTTAAGACCATACAAGGCCTTCCTTAGCTTCCATACATGAGTGTCTTTGTTATGCAGTATAAAACCATCTGGTTTTTCCACAAAGACCTATTGCTCAATATTTCCATTCAAGATTGTTGTTTTTACATCCATCTGATGTAGCTTCCAACCAAGAATGGAAGCTAAATAAATAATAGTCCAAATAGAGGTATACATGGCTACAGGAGCAAAAGTCTCTTCATAGTCGATTCCTTCTTTCTGAGTGAAGCCTCTGGCTACAAATATTGCTTTGAATTTTTCCACACTTCCATCAACTGCATGTTTGATCTTATAGATCCATTTGGAAGAAACCACTAATTTGTCTTTTGGCCTTGGCACAATGTCCCAATCATTGTTCTTTATAATAGACCTGTATTCCTCAAACATGGCATCCTTCCATACTTTTAATTTATATTCTTCTTCAAATGAAGAAGGTTAGGCATCACTAATGCTGCTCATCAGTGCAACATAGCCTTCAAACCTATGAGGCCTCTTCCTTTCCCTGAAAGTCCCTTTGGGATCAGCTATCCTTTCTGCTTCCCACACTATTTCTTTAAGCCACCCTGGCTTCCTTTTGTCTGTAGGTTCTTCAAGAGTTATTTCTAACACTTTAGTGGGTTCTAGGGGCTCATTACTTGGCCCTTCATGAGGTTCCTCCCTCTGATCATCTGACTCTTCATTTTCAGAAGAGGGTGAAGCTGGCTGAACTGCTTCTGAATCTTGCTGAAGCTCTCTGGATTTCTTAAATGTGACTTTCTCATGGAAATTCACATCTCTGCTTACCTCTATTTTCCTCTGACCTGGTACATAAATCTTGTAAGCCTTGGAGTTCTCACTGTACCCCACAAACACCCCTTTCTTGCCTGAGGGTTCCATCTTTGCCCACTTTTCCTTAGGGACGTGAATATACACAGGACATCCAAATATCCTTAGATTCCCTACTTCAGGTTTGATCCCTGAGAAGACCTCTTTAGGAGTCTTGTCCTTCAAGATAGCATGTGGACACCTATTCTAAATATACACGGTAGTGGAGGTAGCTTCTGCCCATAAAGAATTTGGAATATCCTAGTCAAACATCATTGCTTTCACTGCCTCACAAATAGTCTTGATTTTCCTCTCAGCAACACCATTTTGTTGAGGGTTATATGGAACGATCAACTGTCTCTTGATTTCTTCTGACTTGCAGAAATACTCAAACTGAAGAGATTCAAACTCTCCTCCATTGTCTGTTCTAAGGATTCTGATGTGTTTCACTGTCTGCTTTTCAATGAAGTCTTTATACTATTTGAATTTATCAAATGTGTCACTTTTAGCTTTAAGAAAAGCTATCCAACATTTTCTTGAGGAATCATCAATAAAAATGACATAATACAAACAACCACTGAGTGAGGGAGATGGAATGTGACCACATACATAAGAATGAACCAGATCTAAGATGCTCCGAGCTCTATTGCCACTACTAGGAAATGGTTTCTTTATATTTTTACCTAGCATGCATCCCTTACAAATTTCATTTTTACTAAGAGAAATAGAGGGCATGCCACATACCAGGTTCTATAGATATGGAAGATCTTTGTAATGAATATGTCCAAGTCTTTTGTGCCACAACTCGCTGGAGCTAGTTGCGTCATGAGCCAATGCCTAAACTAACTGTCCTGACACAACGTATAGTCCTCCACTGCGAGTTCCAATGGGTTCTACTATACTTAAGTGGCTACCTTTAGCCCATAGTAGTGCCTTCTTGTCCTTGAAGATCACCCAATATCCCTTGTCCTCAAGGGTTGCAACTGATAGTAGATTCTTCTTGAGCCCTAGAACATATAATACTTCATCAACATGAAGTCTAGCCCCAGATTCCAATCTGAAGGAGATAGAGCCTACTCCCTCTATATTGTAGCATTTTTCATCCCCAAGCTCGACCTTCTCTACAAAAGATTTTGTCTCGAAATCTGAGAGGATCTCCTTGAACCCTGTCATGTGATTTGATGCACCACTATCTACTAACCAAGTTTTCGGCCATGTGAAAAATGAGTTGGATAAAACAGAAACCAAGTAATATTATTTTCTATTTTCTTTCTCATTAGAAGGACTTTTTTATTTCTTTTGGATTCATCATCCTCAGTAGTTGAGGCATGATGTTTCCCTTTCCTAGGATATTTCTTTCTAAACCAACAATCTTTAGCAAAATGACCCAACTTATTACATATAAAGCATTTAATCTTAGATGTATCAATATTCTTTCCTTTGAATGTACCTTTGGTGTTTGGCTTCCATTGAGAGCCTTTCTGGAAAGTGACTTTCGTCTTTCCCTTGAATCTTGATGCTAAAGCTGAGTGATCTTCTTTTCTTGGCTCGCTCCTGGTACCTGTGTGACTCTCCTCCTGGAGGAAATCATGCCATAACCTCTCAAATGTGGGCTGAATCTCTCTCCCACATACACTGGATAAGAAGGTCTCCCATGAAGAAGGAAGACTGTCAAAAATGGTCTACACTAAATCATCATCGTCCACTGTCACCCCTGTGACCAAACGATGATCTCTGATCTGAGCTATCCTAGAACATAAATATGCCACTGATTCACCTTTCTCCATCTTCAGATACTTAAGCTTGTGCTTACGTGTCCTCTTCTGACTTGGATCTTGTTTCTCATACAGATTCACCAAGGTATCCATACAGTCTTTGGCAGTCATCAACGAAGTCATTGCAGGCATTATACTGTCTTTGACTGAGTCAAAGATGATTCGCTTGGCCTTTTCTTGACTCTTCCTGAAGGCAGTTCTTCCCACATTATTCGTTGGTTCCTTCACCACCATGGTCACATATTGCTCAAGATCATGCTCTTGCAAGATATTTGTTATACAGAGCTTCCACACATTAAAGTTGGTAGGTCCTTTGAGCCTATCTTCGTTCCTAACTAAAATGGAGGATGCCAAGGTCCTCACACTGGAAACTTAATCAAGATAGATTGGATCTATGTGTACCTACTGCTGTACTTCAACATGTTTAACACACCCTAAGCTCTGATATCATGTTAAATTATGATCTTGATTTCTTATGCGGATTAATTCTTTTATTGTCTTCAATACTTTGATTCCAGCTTCATACACTTCAACAATTCCAAATCATAATCGAATAGCAATAACTATGTAGGTAAGTAAACATGCACATCAACAACACATATACCCTGGGGAAACCCTATACATGGATAAAAACCCCAGCAAACAATATTCCTTTATTGCATTAATAATGTAATATCTCTTACAAATATCCACCATGAATGTTTTTCTCTCAAATAGCTTGCCAAGATGACTCTGACCTAACAAAGACTTAAAAGACCTTGTTGAAATACACCTTTGATATGCTGCCTCTTTATCACTGATGTGCTCCTCTATTACTTCACCCTCAACCTGCATATGAAAACTATGTTGCAGAACTGTGTTGAAGAGAGGGTTCGACCTCTTCTTATAAAATAATAAGCAAACAAACATCATTTCATTAAAAAAACATAATCTGAAATGAACATCAATGAACATCATTCCAAGAAAATACAGAATCCTAAGGACCAAAAATTCATATTAACAAATGTGAAACTAACATTGAGAAAATGCAGAATCCTAAAGACCAAAAATTCATATTCAAAAATGTGAAACTAACATCAACTCAACTTCAGTACTTATGCCTTTTGGGTCGAGTAAAGTTACTACTACCTACTTGAATAATTGGTCCAAATTTTATAATGACATGCCACATGAGATCATCAATTTCTAGTTGATTAGCATGATCAAATATGTGTTGTTTAATTGTTCTATGTTCTGGTTCTTTTCATTTGAATCTGACGACATAAATATAGATGAAATCCCAATTTCCCGTTGTTAAAATTGCATTTCTAAATGCATAAATGGATTCAACATGATACAAAACCCTTGGGGCACTCCAATTATAGAGTATTAGCCACTCAAATTTACAGATTCAACAAGTTCTTGCCAGATTAGGAGCAAAAGTAAACAAAAAATATCCTATGAAAAGGACCAAAATGTAGAATAGTTAAACTATGGTTGATAAATATACTCAGTTATCAATATATCTCTTGAATCAAAACAAAAAGGCTTCCTCTCATGCCACCAATCAGTCGATATGAAACAAACAAAAACGCTGGCACAATGATCTCCCCAACCTCAAATTGGTAATCATTACTTATGGCTCATTGAGATCAATGCCCTTTGCAGTGCGACTATTCCTATCTATTGTTGAAACATACTACGAAATTAAGACGAATCAATCTCAGTAGGGAGCACAATGAGTGGCCACACCATTGGAAACTTGTCTTGCAGTATGGAGGTTTGAGGAGGATATTGGCAATATGATTGGAATTTCATTCATACCTCTTATTTTAAGTTTTATGCAAATTCATGAGTGTGAAATTGTCTTATATTGTTATATGTAAATTTGAGTAGGTTAGTTAATGGACATTCAATTAACCATTAACACTTAGGACTAATTAAAATTAATGAGTGTCAAATTGTCTTGTGTTGTTATATGTAAATTTGAGTAGGTTAGTTAATGGATATTCAATTAACCATTAACACCTAAAAGTCCGGGACTAATTAAATTTCAAGAACTAGGAGTTTGGAGCTAATTAAATTTTGTTTAATGTGCGACCTCTTCAATGTGATGGGATGAGTTAGAATTTTTGAGTGATGGGTTAAGATTTTGTGGTAAATTTTGACATGTGGATTTTGTATACAGTTATCAAATAAGTCTAAAAATTAAAAAAAATATCATGTGGTACGTCAAATTCCATATATGGAACTCCCATACTCCTAGGTATTATTTGTCAATCTTAGACCAATATAATTCAAAATTTATTGGGACGTCAAATCCTAGGCGGGGAACAGACTCTTAGGTATTATTTGGCAATGTTAGACTAATATAATTCAAATTTGATTGGGACGTAAAATCCCAAGCCTGGGACAGACTCCTAGGTATTATTTGGCAATGTTAGACTAATATAATTCAAACTTAACTGGGACATCGAATCCCAAGCCAGACTCCTAGGTATTATTTGGCAATGTGAGATTAATATAATTCAAACTTAACTGGGATGTCAAATCCCAGGCTTATTGTAAAATTTGTCCATCCAATATGCATTTGCTAGGTCCACCCATGACTGCCAATTAGGGCCACCCATGTCTGCCAGGATAGATATATACAGAGATGAGTTTTTTTTTTTCCAAGCTAGGGTGAATTTAGGTCAGGGCCAGCTTCAATGTTGGATGGAAAAGTGGAATGTTGTCACAGAACCTCCCATAACATAGTTTTTTTGTTACGCTAAGAACATTTTTAATGTTAGATGGAAGAGTAGAATGCTGTCACCAGAACCTCTCATGGTTCACAATTAGTTGCCACCCTCCAGTGAAGTATAACTTGATAGAGACTAAACCCCACATAACCAATTACTCTACACCTCATAAATAGATGAAATTATTTAGATGGATATTATCATTAATCTTATTTCATTTCTATGTTGTAGGCTTTAACACTGTTATCCTCATTGTGCTTTTGAGTTCTTTGGCGTTTCACATGAGTTTGTGTAAATAAGCTACCGTGCAAGTCACTTCACGTGAATTTGTATGAATAAGCTATTATACGGGGTTGGCTACCAAGTATGTATTTAGATGTCTACGTATATATTGGAATTTGGGTGGATGAAGAATTGTGTATATGTTGAAATTCAGATATATGAAGAATTGTTTAAATGGGAGTTCTTTTTGTTAAAATAATAATTATAATTGTAAGCATTTGAATAGATTCAGAATTTTCAAATTAATTTAAGATTATAGTTTGTATTTCTAATATCACAATTTTAATCAATTTTTCTTACTGTATTAGAAAAAAAACTTAAAAAAAAACAAGATGGTTTAATTGTTATTTATCCCACTCTATTATACAATTTGACTCCCATTCTATTATACTATCTAACTATCGTGCAATTCATCTACAAGCTAGGTGAGCAATATCTAACCTGCAATTCAATCGTAGTGTGTTATTAAACAATCTATCTACCGTGCAATTCGCTTGTACCATGTTATTATTCTTTGGCAGAAAAATGCAATGCAATGAAATTTCAAAATGAACTATTCTTACATAGAGGGACTAGAGCGATCGATAATTCCTTGACCTCGTATTAGTTTGTCCTTTGATCACAAATATTTGCATAATATCTATTGTTGGAGCTAGGGAACTAAAAAAATTGATTTTTATATAATAAAAAGTACCATATATGTAATGATCTGATAGATTGGAGGTCTTATTGCTCTCTTCGCTATTACCAATGTTTTATATGTTACCATATCCAAAATTTTTGATCGTCTATAGTCTTTTTGAATCATATATTTTTCTTGTGCATTGCTTGAAGGTGGATTAATGCTAGCATTATTTCGAATGTTTGTCTTAGCATTTTCTGCTAGCTAAATTTATCTGAATGTTTGATATGCTAGCATATCCAAAGTCTGTCCTTCGAACACATTCTCTACTGTTTAAACTATTGTTACATAAATTATAATAATTTTTTTTTTGGTACGTCAGAGACCTGCCATACTGCATTCTTTCTTAAATGTTTACATACCATTTCTGACAGACTTAAATGTTTACCTAACAGGCTTTGCAGTGTTGAATGTTTACTTAACAGACTTGTTACAATACATTTTCTTCTATTTTTTTTTTAAATTTGCAATGTTCTATGCAGTCAATTTGGACAATATTGTACTTCAACGATATTGTTGGTTCATTAATTTCTTATTTTCCTGTTCTTGTTGTTCTTGTTTGCATGTTCATCTTGTTGCAGTTTGCACGTTTGGGGTTCTGTAGCCGCGATTGCAACTACGACATTCCTGGTCGACTGGTTGGTGCTTGCTTCTTTGTTCGCTGGATGCTCAATATTGTTGTTTGATTCGAATTTCCATGGTTCAAGTCCTACGGCTACAGTTGGGCCTTTTGGTGCTTCTTAACTGGGTTGTTATTTGTTGCTTGTATATGCAATGTTCTATGCAGTCAATTTGGGTAATATTGTACTTCAGCGGTGTTGTTTGTTCATTGGTTCATGCTTGCTTCTTGCATCTCCACTGATTTCTTGTTTTCCTATTGTTGTTGTTCTTGTTTGCATGTTCGTCTTGTTGCAGTTTGCATGTTTCGGGTTCTAAAACCGCGATTGGAACTGCGACATTCTTGGTCGACTGGTTGGTGCTTGCTTCTTTGTTCCCTAGATATTGTTTATTGTTGCTTGATTCGACTTTGCAGGGTTCGGGTCCCGCCGGTGCAGTTGGGCCTTTTGGTGCTTCTTAATTGGGTTGTTATTTGTTGCTTGCTCTTGTTTTCCTAAGGCTTGCAATGTTGGGGTGTTGCACCTGTAGTTGAATCTATTGTTACATTGTTTTGCAGTTGGCTCCCCATAAAATAGTATTAAGATAACATAACATACAAAATTTTGCAATCGATGTAAATTGCATCTCCTACGGCTTCAACCAGAGTTCATCGAGCTCCAACTATATTTCATAGCTGGTGATGCTTTTTTCATGGTTTATGTCTTACTATGGTTTCATAGTTATGAGATTAAGTATTGTTGTCTGAGCGATATAGTTATTCTCTCCTTATTTATTTTTCCTCTTTGTAAGCTTTCCTGTTTTTAACCTTTTGTTCTTCCGCTCTATTATGTGTTTCTGGTTCTATACTTTCTCACATTTATGTGCTCGTGGGTTCCCAGTGTGGTGAATTGGAAAATCATTATCTCCATCTATATCTTGGCATCATGATTCCGATCGACTGTAGTTCAGTTGCATACTTAGCCAATTTTATGAACGCGGCTTCGCGGATAGGTGCTATCGAACTATGGTAACTTGTGTTTGATGTATACATCTTGCACCCAAAACTTTCGTGCTCTACAATTCAACTCCGCACTCCTCGAACTCGTAGCCCTTCCTTTTCCTACGATGAGTTTGTCTGTTCAACTTGCCTTTCCATACTTAGTAGAGTTTTCAAAGTTTCGAGGGTTCACACCTGCCCCGGTTCATAAAAGTTTAAAATCATTTGTCACTCCCTTCCACCCTTCCACGATTTCGACCGACCGTTTTTTGGTTGCATACTTAGCCAATTTTATGAACGCGACTTCATGGATAGGTGCTATCGAACTATGGTAACTCGTGTTCGATGTATACATCTTACACCTAGAACTTTCGTGCTCTACAATTCGACCCCACACTCCTCGAACTCGTAGCCCTGCCTTTGCCTACGATGATTTTGTCTGTTTGACCTGCCTTTCCATACTTAGTCGAGTTTTCGAAGTTTCACGAGTTCACGCCTTCCCCAGTTCAGACAAGTTTAAAATCATTTGTCGCTCCCTTCCGCCCTTCCCAATGGACATTAATTATTCTTTCAAAAGTGACAACCGACCAGACAGGTTCGAAAATATTGGCCTTAATAAGCAGAAAGGTCGAGGACATCTCCCATTAAAATGCATAGACAGGCGGCATTTTGAATTTGCAAAAAAAAAAAAAAATGTTGACTCTTTTATTTTTTTAAAGGCTTCATTGTAATAACAATGCAAAAACGGTACTACTTCGCTACCATCCACGAATGTGTCACCCACAGAGGCCTTGACGTCATGTCCCTCTTTAATACTGTGCATATGTTAGATGTTGTCAGATTTGAGAATCTGCTCGGATATGGGAATGTTAATATGTGTTATTAGTCACTATTCAACACACATATTCGAAAATATTGGCATTAATAAGAGATAAGATTGAGAACATCTGTCATTAAGACAAATTAACCCAAAATATATGGAAGATCATACTGTCATCCTCCAGCGTTGCTTTTAAATACTTATTGCCATTTCTCTCTATCATCAAAGAGTTGGGCTTTAGGGTGCCTTCGTTCTAATGTTCCTATTCATGGACATGTATGACAACTTAGAGATGCCATTGAGGCCCAAATGAAAGAAGATGGATTGGTCTTATCCAACAAAAACTTAGACAGGGGAAAAAAAACCAAGTATCTTCTGGTTGGTGTTCTCCCTATATTTGATGCTTTGGTTGGTTGAAAGGCCTGCCTAGAGATTTGTTTGTTAATCTTCTTTGTTTTCTTCTTGGGATTTGGAATGGATTTTCAGGTCAAGTGCAAAAACCCCCTTCGTTAAGGTATATAGTTTCTTCCAACAACACAAGTTTGGAAAGTGTATCGAATTCTGCAGAGCACACAAGAATTTGTCTTCGTCAAGGGAGTCACACTTATCGTGGCATGAAAAATGGTCTGTGATGTTAGAAAATGATGTGAAATATTACTCCATTCGCGAATGTACCCAGAAGCGGGTAACAGGAACTGTATGGGTGGATAAAATGACATACTAAAACTACAAAAACATCTATTTCAAAGTTTGCTGAGCTACTTCTGGGTGTGGTAATAGACTTGACAGAATGCCATGTTCTTTCTCAAAGTTTGTTCACTGTCCTCTGGGTGTAGTTACAGACTCCACATACAATCAACTATCTATCAGTACTACACATTTCTTTTTTTACTACTCCTACGCATATAACTGGATTATGGGCTCTGCAACATTTTTTGAGGATTACTTTATACTACCACCTTCTACAAGAGGTTTCACGTTTTTAGGTGATGATTTGGTTTCTGAAAATCACCTTTTACTACCACCTTCATGTAAACATCTTATTTCATTCTTTATAGGATACTTTAATGTAGTGGTGTGTTTCTAGATCTATTTCAACCTAATGTCAATCTTATTGCTATTTCCTTTGTGTCAGATGGGGAAAATGCATTTCTCTATTGCAGTTTATGCGATATTTGATAAAAAAAAAATCCCAATGTTTGATATGCTAGCATATCCAAAGTTTGTCTTTCGAATACATTTTATAGCGTGTTAGTATGTATGATTTATATGTGTGATTTTTTCTTTATTCTTCCATGCTTCGACGACTATTTTTCATTGTTGCATACATAAACAGGTCTGCCACGCTTCACGTCCTTCAAGGATGTTAAGTAATCACAAAATTAATATTGTTTGTGCCAATGCAATTGAGCCATCGTCCACTATGACAATTGCATTAGCACGACAATGTCATATAACAGATGTTTGGCATGTGCCTAATGTCACGGTCATTATCGCACAGGACACCCAACATCCAAAGATCTATGGACTCAAACCAACATTGTAGATTTCGTGGGAAAGCAACACTAAAGTCAATGTTCTTTGCAGGTCTAACAATCCTGCAGTTTAAGTACTTTGACAATGGTAGCCTTGCTTGTTCACCGCATTGTTGCAGTGCAGTCAGTAGCAATGTTCCCATTGCCACTGCCAATGTCAATGTTTGAGGCCGAAGCTATTTGGAGCCTGGGGTCACCGCCTATGTGGATGCCTGAACGTGATTGTATGTCGAGTCTCTTTCTGCATCCAGAGGTTGGTCAACACTATTTTACATAGAAACAGATTGTCTGTCAATTCTGTTAAAACTTTGGCATAAAATGTTTTGTCGTTTCAGAATATTGATTCAAACGCCCATACAGTTTCTCACGTTGGTTGGTATCCAAATTTATAATTTCCTCGTAAGTGTATTCAGGCATGGAGTAATATTTGGCGTCACCTCCGAACATTCCAGACCTTTCTGTGGGCCGCCATGTCTGCCACCCCTACGACGAAAGATATATTCTGATGCGATCTATAGCATTTGATACACTTGCCAGACCCGTGCTTCCAGAAGAAGTCATGTACTTCAAGAAAAGAACATTTTCCAGCTGGCTTGGATGTTCCTTCCAATTTATTGTAATAAAGCAAAGAAGTTCAACATACAAATCTTCAGGCAAGATTTTTAGCCAAACAAATGATAGAATACAGGGAGAATAACAGTCACAACATACTTGAATTTTTTTCCTATCTCGTCTTTTGTTGCCTAACAGGATTTGTTTCCCCCATATCTGACGTCACATAAAACAACTCTCTCGACTTTGAATTGGGCTTGAATCACATTTCTAAGTTTTCTCGGATGTCAATGGTCAGGAACATTAAAGCAAAGGCACCTTAAACCCCAAGTTTTCGACCACAGAGGGAAATTAATACTTAACAAAGAATGGAATGTTGAATAACTAGCCAGGGCAAGCAGGCCATATCTAGAAGAGACAAACTATTCAAAAAAACTGGGATAGATCTAGTTGGCAACACCAATTAAGTCCAAGCCTCAGAATTGATATTCAACTCGTTGTTTTTAACAAATCAAGGATTTGATCGTTAAGAAGACTGTCAACAAGCTTCATTATTGTACATATTTTTTATTGGTCAGTGGCAGGCCAAATCACAATCATTGTGGAAAATAATCTCAGATGTATTTTGTAACCCATCTTATTTGAATATAGAATATTTGCAGTTTTATTCTTTTTATGTTGTTTTCCAATCTCTGGTATTGCATTTCATTTTATTTTGTGCCTTTTTCCTGTGTGTCATTAAGCATGGACGACAAGATTTTCTTTATGCAGCCCAATACTTCAATTTAAATAAAGGCCACTCTGTTCATTCCTTACATTTTACATGGAGGAATAATCTGTTATAGACCATATTTTTTTTTTCAAGAGAATAAATAAGACTGATTGGTCTATTCTACACAGAACCATGTTCCTTAAAGAAAGAAATTGGAGGACCTGTCCTGGTTTCATTCTTCGGGTCCCGTAAATAGAATTAATTAATGACTTACAACAAGGAAACTCAAGTGTTGATGCCATGTTCCTGTTCAATGTCTTGCATATATTGCAGCTTCTTCTATTTGATAATATCCGTGCATATATACTAATAAGGTAATTTAATCTACTCATAATCACCTACATCCAGATCTCATCGATCCTTTCGCTTCCAACTGTTTGTCTTTTCCAAAGTTTCAGTTACATTTTCCATTTTTGTATTCTGTAATTAATATGCTCATTCTCATGCTATTTATTATTGACGGCCTCAACTCTTTCCCTATCTTCGAGGAGTTTTGATGGGCCAGGGTGAACAACAGAAAGAAGTGGAAGAATCGATGGCAAACTTTATGGTATTAGAGGAAGCTTTGCGAACTAGCAGCTGCTTCTCAGGAAAGGCATACTTTGGAGGATATTAGATAGGCTTCGTTGACATCGTGTTGGGTGGGATGTTTCCATTTATCAAAACCCTCAAGAAGGTTACTGATATAGTTTTCATAGATCTGGAGAAGATGCCCCTATTAATTGCATGGATTGACCGATTCTGTGCGGTCTATGAAGGGAAAAACTTTGTGCTCGATCCGGGCCAACCCCAATATTATAGGGAAAAACCTGATGTTGTTATCAGAGCCCGATCCTAAACATCCTATGGTATAGTTTTTTCCACAAATGGATTCAATGCTCAACCCTCCCATAGTCACATAATGAATGCTAAACCCCACACAAATCAATTGATCTACACTTCATGGTGATATAGTGGATAAATGAATTTATTTAGATGGATATTATGGTTACTATTCTTTCACTTCTATGTTGTAGGCTTGAACACTCTGATTCTCATTGTGCTTTTGACTTCTTTGGTGTGAATGAGCTATTGTGCAATTCACCTGAAGTGAATGTTTAAATAAGCTAATTTTACAATGAATTTGCTACGAGTTTATCCATGAGAATTCCAAGGTATTTTTACATTGAATTTGAATATACATAGGAAATAGAATTAGCTTTCCAAATGTATAATTTTTATTTATAGAATTTGTGAATGATTATGCGAAATTTGAGTTTTTCTAACAATGTTATGGAGTTTCCTTTAAAAAATATTTATAATATTTATTTTATTTTATTTTTAAATTATGAAAGTTAATATATCCTTGAAATTAAGAGGTCTTGTGTTAGTGTAGGCTATGAGGATCTTAACATTATCCAACAATTTTTATTTTTATTTTGAGATTGTAGATCTAGGTCTCTTCTAGCAGCATATAACTTATTTAAAAAATGGTTACGCTGATAAAAAATTATAGTAGAATTAAAAGAGGTATGCATTTTAGGATTCTAATATATGTCAAGACAAAAATAGATTAAAAATAGTAAACAATATTATTATTTTTTTAAATTATGTATTTGGAATCTACATAATCAACTCTATGTGTCTCTAGAATGGATTTGTGTAGCCTATAGAAAAATAATATAAAAAATAGAGATATTGAGAGGTATTCATAAAAATGGAGGTTTCAATGTATTTTCCTAAACCACTAGGTTTGTCATCACAAACCTAAATGTGAGGCAACCAACTCATCAAGCATGAACACTAGAGTTGTCATTCCCACCTCCCAAAAAATTGAAATGGAAGGAACACACACATGCTCCTAAAAACATGCACACA
>SNQJ01S0014144.1:144847-181775 GCA_010110895.2 Picea sitchensis
CATATGTTTGAAAGAATTACACATTTAATAAAACCTCAACCTATTTCTCTTATCTACCCATGTTATATCCTTTATGCTTAGTTTGTGAAGCATCCAATAAATGATTCATGGTTTGTTTGTAAGAGATTTGATTTTTGTAACTAAATATTTAAATATTAAATTTAATGGACCCTCTTATTTAATTAAACTAACTTTGAGGCTTGTGGTGCTAAGTCTGAGTGCACGCACTTCCATCATAGATCAAAATGGAGGAAATTGGGAAATCAGGGCACTTGGTGCGAATGAGGAGACAAAAGTCTTCATATAGGGGAGATTTGGGGTTCCTTGAGCCCATGACATGCCAAGGGGTGACTCCACCCAAGATTCCTTGTGACACAAGTCAAACGATGAATGGTTTGATGAAGGGTTGAGGGCAAGATTTGGGTGATCCATCAACGAAGGAAAATCTTCTAAGGCATGGGGGTGCACCTAGGCAAGTCGACTCAACTCACCTGAGGGGTGTGTGCACCCAAGACGATGAGTTAGTTAGACGTATCAGTGGGTCGGCCATATGATAGAACAAAGCGTTCAGTGGGTTGACTAGCAAGCCACCTCAATGCACCCACATGAGGAGTCAACCCAACCTTGCGAAGGGGCACAACTTGGTGAATCAATGGGTCGGCTCACCCGTGGGAAAAGAGACACTGTGGATGGGTGCCTATAAAGGCACAAGGGTGCACAACCAAGAAGGAAGGTTGGTAGAGCTAGGAGGACAAGGAGAGAAAGAAGAGCTATGTGGTTCTGAGGTAGACGAAGAGGGTGAGCTCCCTCAAGGAGCCAAGTTGCTCCACTTGGAAGGACTTGTGCTTCCTTGAGGAGGATTTGGTGGACAGAGTTGGGAAAGATTCTCTTGGGCTGTTTTGGGGGAAGTCTAGAAATGCAGGTTTATTGGAGGCATGTACAAGGCAGAACCAAAATCTGTGAAGTCTGCGAAAATGAAGAGACAACAAGTTTACGGTCGAGGGCACTTTTGAGGTGCACCACTGGAGGTTGTGACAGAGAGTCTTGGTGTGATGAATTTTATTATAAGTGTCTTGGTGAGGTATGGTGAGTCGTTGGAATATGTCAAAGTTGTAAACCGAGCCAGTAGTGTTCATATTGTAACCATTTTGCAATAAGAAAGACTTAGTCGGGTGTTAGGAACGGTTTGTGCCACCCACACTATATCTGTGTCTATCTTTAGTTTGTTCTGTTAGTGTTCTCTTAGCTTCTCATGTTCATGGATGTATGATTAAATATGACTAAGTGTTAAACTGTTAACAGATGTCTAAGTATAAAAGAGTTTCATTAGAGTAGGAGTGTGACTCGTCGGTAGTCTAAAACAGAGTATGGGTATGCTCTAGGTGAAGAGGCATAGTCCAAATAAAGTATCATTGGTGTTTCCAAGAAGCCAACTAAGAAATGTCATGGTGTCGCATGCCCTCTAGTGATACACAATCACAAAATTTAGCTAGAGAGATTGTGGGGACATGACATTAACTATACAAGTTTGATATTTAAAGTTTTATTTATTTTTAAAACAAAATTTCATTAATGATAATTGTATAGAAACATAATTTATTAAGTCTGTTATCACATAAAGTTGTCAAGGTCACAGGAAGACCAAGTCTTTTTTTGCACAAGTAACGTCCAAGCACAACATTCAAAAGCAGTCCATTTCGGGCTTGAAATACAAGCAACAAGAAGGTTCGATTTTCAACGGTGGAGATCCCATGTGCAGTTCAGATTAGTGACCCTCGGACAGTTGGAATTTAAAAGTCGCGCAAGGATTAACGACTAGCCAAACGTCCTGAAGTGAATATGATCCATTGAAGGTAGAGGACACGCGTCAACAAATCTCTCACTTCGAGAATTCGACACTTCGGAGAATTGCGCGAGCAAGCAGAAGAAAAGCTCCCGATGCCCGAACTCCTGAAGTGAATCTCTATCGTCCAAATCAAGAGGCCACGTGGAGGCAGATCTCTCACTTCGGAGATATGACACTCAAGAGGATTGTAAGAGCTATGCATTGAAAGGGTCCGAAGCCCAAACTCCTGAAGTGAATCTCGGTCGTCCAAATCAACAGGCCACGCGGAGCCAAATCTAACACTTCGAAAATATGACACTTCGAAGGATTGTGCAAGCAAGAAGAAGAAAAAATCCTGAAGTAATTGTGAATCGTTGATCTTTGCAGCAGGAAGCAGGGTCCATCCAAGAGCGGTGCGTGGAAGCAAAAGCAGGGCTTTCCCAAATTGCAGATTGCAGCAGATCGATGACCACACTTCATTGTGGGGACGAAACATGCTCGAACGATAAATTTCTAGAGTGGTCCCACAATCGAAACCACGGTATGGCGAAAGGGCTACATGGTGAAAGGTGGTGATTTGTGCGTTCAAAAGCAGTGTGGATCCAAACCACCTTTGACGGCCCCGCAATCATGTGCTTATTCAACGTCAAATCCGAGAGCAACACATAGCATCCCCCTAGGCATTGAGCCTCATCCCGATCCCAAGGAGAATTTAGTTAATGAATGAGGAATGGTAGTTGAAGCCTCATTTCACTCCATAAATAGAAGGCATGGAAGCTCTAGCCGAGGAGACATAATTGTCAGCCCAAGGTACCTCGATGGACGGTTTCTTCTTGCAGGCCCATCTGAGCTCGCGTCTGACAGAAGAATACACGCATAGTCTGATAGAAGGATGCACAGACGAAAAGCCTTGGACGAGATGGCCATATGACTCTCCTAGCGGTTGTCCACTGATCCAAGTATAAATAGAGCAGTTGAAGAATTTTGTAGAGGTCGATGGTTGAGTAGAGCTCCCTATTTTGTAATAGTTTGATAGCAGAGTTGTTCTCTGGTTATGTATGAGACCGGATACTTTCTCATTAATAGAAGTCAACTTCTTTCATCATCTTGTTTTCTCTTGTGCTGAAACACTCGTGCATGGATAATCCAGACAAGTTGTTGTAGTGGTATTGTAATGGAGGTTTGATTATAATGATGTTGTGACCTGTTTCGGTATTTTCCTTCATTGTCTTGTTTTCTCTTATGTTGAAATGCTCATGCATGGATGATCTAGACGAGTTGTTGTAGTCACATGGTAATGGAGGTTTGATTATTATGCTGCTGTGATATATTTTAGTGTCTGAAACTTAAGTTCAAGAGTTCTCTTGTGCATGAGTTTTTCTTCACCAAGTTGCTTGAAGGTCGAATGCTCATGGTAGACTTGTCCACTCTCCTCACTAAGTCTTCCTCCTTCTCACCTTTATCCTTAAACCACTGACTGAGGTTAATGAGGACCTAATTTCCTTATGTATTGCTTGTCCAGTTTTTGTGTTAAAACATTCTTGTACCGAGCTTTGTCCATTTGATTTGCACTCATAAACCTACCTCCACAAACATTTTGATTGGTATTGGGCTTATCCTCTTGCAGTCTGAGGGTGACTTTCAGTGCTAACATTCATTTTGTAAACCGAGCCGATGAGGTGAGGTGAGGTGAGGTGAGTCATTGGACTTTGTCAAAGTTGTCAACTGAGCCAGTAGTGCTCATATTGTAACCATTTTGCAATAAGAAAGACTTAGTCGGGTGTTAAGCACGGTTTGTGCCACCCACACCATATATGTGTATATCTTTAGTTTGTTCTGTTATTGTTTTCTTGGATTCACATGTTCATGGATGTATGCTTAAATATGATTAAGTGTTAAACTGTTAACAAATGTCTAAGTATACAAGAGTTACACTAAAGTAGGAGTGTGACTCGTCGATAGTCTAGAAGAGAGTATGGGTATGCTCTAGGTGAAGAGGCGTAGTCCGAACAAAGTACCCTTGGTGTTGCTAAACAACCAACTGAAAAACATCGCGGTGTCGCATGCCCTCTAATGATGCACAATCACAAAATTCAGCTAGACAAAATGTGGGGACGTGACACTAACTAAAATTTACGATTTAAAGTTTTATTTATTTTTAAAACAAAATTTTCAGTAATGATAATTGTATAGAAAAATAATTTATTAAATTAAAGTGCATTTATATTTTTCAATTAATTTTATTTTTAAAACATATGTTAATAATAATTAATTAAATTTTTTTAATTTTTTTAAATAAATTAAATTTCACATTCATTTTTTATAAATATATATATTTTAAATATTTTACATTATTAATTTATATATATGTATGATTAAATTCTTGGCAGAATCGGGCATAACTTCTTTCACTTCATAGACTGCAGAGAATCGATCAATCCATGCAGTTAACAGGGGCATCTTCTCCGGATCTATTAAAACTGTATCAGTAGCCTTCTGGAGGCTTATCTCCTCCAAAGTATGCCTTTTCTGAGAAGCAGCTGCTCGTTCGCAAAGCTTCCTCTAATAACAGAAAGTTTCCCACTGATTCTTCCACGGCTTTCTGTTGTTGCTCACCCTGCCCCCTGAAAACTCCTATAAGACACGGAACTAGCTGAGGCCGTCCAAAATAATTAGCATGAGAATGAGCATATTAGTTACAGACTACAAAATGAGAATGTAACTGAAACTTTGATGGATGAGATCTGGATGCAGGTGATTATGGGTGAATTAAAATTTAAATTACCTTATCGTCTACAAAGGCAGCCCAGGCTCGATCATATAGATGTTTGGGCATAAGATTTGGCTCCTTCGTGGCCCATGCCTCTTCTATGTACTCCACAATAATCGCTGACTCGCAAATTGGCATCCCGTTGTGGAAGAAAAGCGGAATCTTCTTGTGAATAGGGTTTGATTGCAGCAGCAGCTGGCTTTTGCCACTTCTCTTCGATAAACTCGTAATCGATCCCTTTAAGAGCAAGTGCTATGCGAACTCGCTGCACAGAAGGGACTGACATTCGCACCTAACAGCTTCACTTGACCGTCTTCTCCACAGGCCTCCGTAGCCATTTTTCTCAGATATGAAATGTAAAGTTTCTGTCTCCCTTACATTGGCTCTGCCATCTCTGCTTTAAATAAATAAGAATCGCACTGCAAGAGTAGAGTTACTTGCTCCGCGAAGGCAGCCGCACACGTTGACTGACAAAACCATTAAAACAGTAGCAGTAGTTTATAGGCACGAAATGAATCTCGTTTTTCATTACTATACCACAGCCATATTACCTTGGTTTCATATGCCACCAGAAATGAGCAAATACGTCATCAATGACTGCACTTTGTATTATTTTCTTCTTTATTCTCGCCATTGTAAACACGGCGACCAATGACTGCACTTTGTCTTCTTTTCTTCTTTTTATTTTCTCGCCATTGTAAACACCGCGACCAATGTCCATTTCGCCATTGTAAACACGGAGACCAATGTCCACCTAATTGGGGTTGGAATTTCAAAACTAAGTGAAAAAAGTCTGTTAAAACAACTAATTAGATGCATAATTTAGATACTAAACTAAGTTTTAAGGTTTGTTCCATGTGTAGATCACAAAGATGAAAATGCTTAATCTATGACATCTCTATTTTCACCAAGTATTTTCTCCAATAGAAAGCCCCAAACATTGTAATGCCTTTTCTCCAGCGTAAAACCCAAAACAATGTAGAGAATACATTCCACCAAAATCTAGGGCACCTAGAAATTGTGGCTCATTCTCCATAATCATTCACCATTACTTGTAGTGATTCTGAATGCATCTATGAGATCAAAGACACAATCTTTTGCTTCTCCTTTAATTTTTATTCACTGAAATGGCAGTGCTAACTACATTATCTAGTGAATCATTATTGATAAAATTTTAAAAAGATCATAAATATTAGCAATAGTGTCACGCCCCCACGGTTTTCCCGAGGATCCAACTCGACTTGGCGCACCAAAGTCGCCTAGCACCTGAGGGTTGTGTGACATCGTGTTGTTTCCAACTCGATAGCTAAACCAAATCGAGAGTACTTTGCCCAGAGTACGCCTCTTCACTCAAGGTATGCTCATAACTACACCTTGAGCTACTTGGCGAGTCAAGCCTCAACACTTAACTCCTTGTCACCAAGGTGCCCACCCAATCGTGCACACTTCATTACAAACACTCTTATTCTTTATTACATATATAGTTACAAGTTCTCCACATGCGAACAACAACATACATACACATGACAAATAACACAAGTATGGTTGGGCAACATAAGGCATGTCTAACACCTATACAAAACTTCATAATAACATACAAGATGTTACAACAATGGAACGTTCAAATCATACATACATAGTCCATGGTATGCCTTGCGGCAATGTAATGTCCCTCTATAATCCTTAGTTTAATTAATGCTTAATGTAGATATAATGTATGGTTGTGGCCAAGCGATGTATATGCAAATTGTATTTCTGAATTTTAATAAATAAAATATGATGTCAGTAGTTACGAGACATGGATGGGATGGTGGGAGATTAATCCAAAAGAGAGGAGGGGTCTAAAAAGGGGGGTTTAACCATGAGTTTAATTCCCAAATGTTTTTCTTGATTTTAATGTGTTGAGTGAACCTTCTATTTTTCCTTGAGTGTAAAATAACACAATTACTGAATGCATGTAAGAGGGTGGGTGTGAGAAGTCACATCTCATAAGTTATTGGGAGCATGGGGTTGAAGTACAATTATCTTAGGGAAGAGTGTACATCAAGCAAGCAACAAAAGAGAGGAAATGTGTATGGCCAAGGGGGCAGATTTAGATAGTCATGTTTTTGCATGAACAACAAGCAAAAATAGGGAAGAAGAGCATTGGAGTTGGAGAAACAATGGAGGGAAAATTCTAGATTGTTTGGAGCTGTGAAGCTTAAAAAGGAAAGATGTCAGGCCTGAAGAGTGAACTCATGTGAGAGTTACACTACAACAACAAGCTTGGTGTTGTTTTCCTGGTAGTTTTCCTAGCAGTGAGCTCCCTTGAGTTTCCAATAGTGAGATTCTTGGTTACATGTGCCAGAAAAACCCTAATAAATGAATTGAACACCCGATGGATTGAGAGCAATGAAGGGATACATTCCTTGTGTTGGAAAGGTAGAGAGGAAGAGAGTTGGTGGAACATTGGGACAGTTGTAGGAAAATGCTTGTGGGTTGTGGGATTTGATGAGCTGTGAGTGGACAGTAAGAGACCACCATCTTTTGTGGATTGCTAGCTCCATATTGGGGGTGACTTGAAGTTGAAATTTGGGAAAAAAAGTCTATGATTGGGTGGAATGCCCATTCCAAGTAGTTGGTTGTACAACTATTTTAAAAAGATAAGTGTGTTATAGTTTCTTTCTTGCGTTATGAGTTTTCATTGTTGTGCATGAACTCTGTGTATGAGACTAATTTATATGCCATTGTAATGAGTTATTAGTTTCATTCATGTGTTATTTCATCCAGTTGTAGATGCATTAGATAATGGTTAAATCTGTAGGATTAAGTAGTTAGTACGCTACAAGAATCTATTTAGCAGAAAGTTTTTATTTATATGTTTATGTGTTTTCCACATAGTAATTTTCTTCAGTTAAGATAGGGGACATTACAGATTAGAATTAGAGCCTCTGGTTAAACACTGGACCCGTATGGGCTAAGGACCAGAGTGAATTTGGTAAAATTCGTTGTTACGGATTTTAACACGTGACAGATTTGGGGAAAAAACCTGAAAACAAAGTGATTCTCAAATTTACGAGAAATTTTAGGTCGATTTCCCTCATAATTGTCGAAGAGATGATCAATGGCATTGATCTGCAAGTCATGGAATTAAAAAAAAAAAATCATATTAGGAAGTCGAATTCCATGTTTTCATGGCAACTGTGAAGTTAGAAAATCAACGGTCAAGATTCATTTTCGTTGTTTGGTGAAGTCCAATAGATCAATGGTTAGGATTCATTTTTGGAGGTTGGATAAATGGAGAAAATCGATGGTTGAGATCCATTTTCAGAGTTGGAATAGTAGAGTAGATCTATGGTTGAGACTCGTCGACAAAGGTGGGAGAAGTATGGTGGATCAATGGTCATGATCATTTTCACTGGGAGATCAACGACCGAGATTTATCCTGATTTTTAGTTGAAAATTTTTCTAAGTATAAGAATTCAGAGAATTCGTGGGAAAAATTGGTTTTCCAAGAGAGATCATTGATGATCGATGGTCTGATTGGAAATATTGTAGAAGTGTTTCATCCACTAACAAAAATCACTGATGGCCAATGATCGGATCGGTGAAATTTACAAAGTGTTCAATTTGACCAAAGGAAATCGCTAATCATCGATTGTCGATGATCAGATCGGTGAAATTGGTGAAGTGTTTAGTTCAAACAAAGGAAATCATTGATCATCGATCATCGATGGTCAGGTCAATGAAATTTGTGAGGTGTTTCGTTCATCCAAGAGAAGTTGTTGGTCGTTGATGAAAGGGAAGAGGGGGATGATGTGCCATGCCACGTCAACATCAAAGTGTCATTCCATGTCAACTAGAATGCCACATGTTGTCATTTTGTTCCATGCTTGCATGCATCCTTATTAACATTGGGGAATTTAGACCCAGGTTTCGTCCATATTTGACCAACAAAAATCCTAGAGCATCGACATATCAATCCTCATCCAAGGTCGAGGAAGGTCTCACCCGATATGCAAAGGGGATCACAAAGACCACAAGGTCTTGTGACAGGGATGAAGGATTAAGAAAACTAGGATCCATCTAGGATGGAATTCATACATTCCGTATTCCACGACGTACTATGCTAACAAATAAAACAATACACACACATATATCTAACCAACACATGATAGACAAAAAATAGTTTAGAATTGGCATAGCTTTATTATTCATTTCATTCCATTCAACATAAACATATAGTATACATTAATAAAATTGTATTTGACAGCAACAAAGCTTCATATCTTCTTAGGAATTCCTCATAAATACAACACATTACGCAATGTGCATCCTTTTTTATCTCAGGCATATGACAAACTTAGATTTATGTTCAGAAGCATTAGATCATTACAACAGGCTCAAAGTGAGCTCGATACCAACAACTCAATGGATCTTATCTAACCATCTAAATCTATCTCTGATGTTGTTTCTTCCTTTTATAGCTTTATTTGCTTGGGTGCTATGTCTCTTTCTGTTCTGCTCCACTCATTCTACTAACAAAACTACCTCACACACTTTTGGCACTTGCTTGCAGTCCATGTAGCCTTCTGGAATCGGGGAAATATTAATAGCTTCACCATCTCATCTTTTTCCATCTCCATGATCCCTTATGCTGCTAGCAATAATCATTCGAGAGGATTTCTGGATGATTCATTTATTGATTCCAACGTGCATTTTATTGATTTCTGGTGCGCATCAAAACTAGGAACAACATGCATTTGGTAGACTTCCAGCTTGGCGCGCAATATCAAAACTTAGTCCGACGCTCACTTCTTGTTATTCTTCATGCATTAACTTAGGTGTGCACAACTTCATTTGTGTGCGCATGCAAAATGAAACCAAAATGTTGGGGGCCAACACACCCCCACCACTATTACTTGGCTCATCCTCGAGCCAACCTCTTCATGCGATCAAGGCATAAATTTTGAGTAAGAAAAAATCATCAGTCTTCAAAACAAGTTGTGATTGCGGTCAGGCCTAAGTAAGAGTAAATCATTTGTTCAGGTTGTAGTTGCAACCTAACTCAGGTCCTCAAAAGAATCAAATAGGCCCCATGGTGAAATATGGATTTGGAGTGCATGTGACCAGATGCTCGACCAAGAACCTTTGTTGGTGTCTATGAAGGTGAATGAGGGATCTATTTAAATCCCATCATCAAACACTAACCACTGAAAATAAGTTAGGCTCCATCAAGAGACAGCATCACTCTCGACTTGTCTTTTGGTTCTAAAAGGACCAAATTGAGGTGGTAGCCTTGGCCTTTATATTGTTGGAGGGTTGGGGATCCATGGAAAAATGTGAGAGTGAGGGGCCTAGCCATGAAAATAATAAAGTAGGTTCCCTCCCTATCATCAAAGTTGATGATTCATGGCGATTGTTCAACCATATTTGGATTGAGAGAGCTAGTGAATAGTCGTGATTACGAAACACAATTAAGGGAAATGTGTGGAACTGAATTGATGCTTTCTAGGGAAGACAGGGGAAGGACCTCTACCGAGAAACTAGTGACATACTCACAATCTTTGTGAAAACTGAAGTGTAGGCTCGGGAGCTACTCAACCGAACTGAAAAAACAATATTATGGACAATCTACTATGCTACACCATGAAGAGGAAGCTAAAAAGAGAGATGAGAAAATTTGATCCAGTGGGGTGAATAGGGGGGGATAGTAAACGAATGGTGTAGGAAGTGATAGGCGGGGGTGGTAGGGAATAGGGTGTGGAGAATTACTCCATCGAGAGAATCGGGGGGGTGGTATATATAGAGTGAAGATGGTGGAAAATATTACGAAGGAGAGAAAAAAATATTCGATGGAGGAGATGGATTGGAGTAGGGGGAGAAGTTGGTGGCAAAACGTGACACATGGGAAATCCAAATGTCGAGTCCATCGTACTAATGATGTTGGTTGGAGATTGTGGCAATATAACTGATCGTGTACTTGTGGCATGTTCAAACTGCCAAAATAGGATTATTTTCCCTTTCAATTAACTGAACCACCAGGAAAATCCTCTAAGGCCTGTGTGAATTGTACCGACATAGGATGCCATCTACGCCCAACTTATACAACCGTATGAAAATCAACTGATAATCAGTACTATGGGTCACCAATTGACGATGTTGCACTAGAGTATATCTCATGAGAGCATGGCCAGTCATGAGAAATTCCACAATTTTGGACAATTGATCACGCATGGCTTCGACCCAGAAGAGTTGTGCATCATGGAGTTCATCATCGAGGCTCTTAGTAGCTTCACTAGTCTCGATCCACGACAAATGATATGGTCCAACATTATATTTCACTTTCTTAACCACAACTTCAAAGTCAAACTCCTGAAAGAGAAACAACCAACGACAAATTCGTCCACCCAACATCATCGTGTTGACCAAATACTTGAGCACAGAGTGGTCAATGAAGAAATTAAACGCAAACCACAACAAGCAGTGGTGAAATTTATGTAGGGCATAAACCATGAAAAGGCCCTCATGCTTGGTTGTTGTATAATTATTTTTGGCATTGGATAAATTGCGACTGGAAAAGTATTTATTCCCTGATTGGAGAGCTCGCTCACCTATTTAATGCACTTCATAGTTACTGTTAAGACCATCAATGGGGCTTTCTTACACCAATTCCCGCTTCTGAAAATTGCCATACCCTTTCTTTTTTCCCTTTGCTTTCCCTTTCTGGTTACTTAGTCATTTTTTGGAAAATGCCTAGGTGTGGGGGTTGGCAGATTCACGTCTTCATATTTCCACTAATACTTTTATATCATGAGTCCGCTCGATCGCTTCCTCGTTTCATATTCAACAAAATTTTTGGATTGCGGGTTCCTAGGTAGGCGGGCTCAGCATTGCGTTTCCATTGTTTTGTCGCCTGGAAACGGCACCCGGACTTCCTCGATCTACAAATTGGCAACCAAATTCCCTTTTCTTTTTCTCGTTTACTTTTCCTTTCTGGTTACTTAGTCGTTTTTCTGAATGTGTCATTTTTCGAATGTATGGTGCTTTTATATACATCACCTGAAGTTCCGCAATATACAAATTGACCGTCGAAGTCAGTCATTGTCCCTTGTTCCATGTTACACATTTTGAAATCAAAAGTTGGGATACATACAATTTGACCATTGGGCCCTTGCATCTCCTGAGTAGAACATGTGGACCTGTTTTCAAGATCGTCAATATTCCTTGTTTCGAGTATGTCTCATGCTTTTATATCATGAGTCTGACCAACCACATACTTGGCCACTATTATCATCGTCGTTTCCTAGCCAGGCTTGCTCAACATTGGGCTTTCATTGTTCCACTACCTACAAACAACACCCGAAATTCCGCGATATACAAATTGACCACTGAAATCTGTCATTGTGCTATGTTCCATGTTACACATTTTGTAGTCAAAAGTTTGGAGACATACAATTTGACCATCGGCCCCTCACATCTCCCGAGTATATCTTGTGACCCTATTTTGAAGCTCAGTCGACTGCTTTCCATACTTGGCCATTTCTTGGAATCCCTTTCGTGGGTTGGCGGGTCGACGAAATGTGCAATGCTTAATCGCTCTTTGCCATCCCCACCACCTTCACATTTCTTTCTAGATATGCAATTATTAAGCTTTAATTCTAATAGTTCATCGTGCAGGAACTGTTAAGATTATCATTAATGTTCGAAAGGATGGAGAAGGTTTGTCGTTAATACGAATTAAACCAAGATTTGCAGAGGGTTGTGTTATCATTTCCAAGTGTTCATTTCAAGCATCATGCAATCTCTTTTGTGTGTCATCCGGTTGGAACCTTTACGAAATCTCTAACCCTTAATCACTCTCTGTCGTCACCGCCACCTTCACACTTTTTTCTAAATATGCAATTAGTAAGATTTAATGGTAACAACTCATTACACACGAACTGTGGATATTGTCATTGATCAACGAAAGGCTTGAGGAGATATTCCATTGATACACATTAAACCAATATTTGCGGAGGGTTATATTATCCCTTTCGAATTTTCATTTCAAACATCATCTGGAGCAAACAGAAATTCTCATTAACTTATGGCAGCAGTTCGACAGTAGTTCTATCCAGATACAGTAAACACCTTCGAGCATGATGACCAAAGGTTCCAGTACTCCAGGGCATATTCTTACTACTCATATCCCTCTGCCTAGGATCAAAAAAGGAGATGGCCTCTTGGTGCACCGAAAGATATATTTCAAGACAAAGAATTCCAAGCTAACCCCGCCTGCTCAGACAGCCTACCTGCCTGTGTTGATGGCTGGCACAGAGGTTGATGCGGTCAATTTCAAGCCCAAAGAAGATGATATGATGGACGATGATACGACAATGAATGATGGAAATGAAGACGTTGTTCCCACTCTTGCACCCAAATTGAAATAAACCATAATGGGGGGAACTTCCTGGCTCGACGATGACGGCCCTTACAAGACCAAAAGAAGGGGTTTCAAAAAATAAACCAACGCTGAATGCAATAGCCACTTTGCAGCTCGAGAGTAGGAATTCCAGAGGTCCAAATTAGTCCATTCTGGGCGGAAGTCTTTCACTGTAAGGAAATGGTCTCTTGATGCTCCCAGAGATATATTTCAAGCCAAATAATTATTCAATTGCGGGACCACTCACCTGTTCTCTGGATATACAATTAACATCTTAGGGGATGAGAACCAGAACTCCTACTGGTGCAAGGCATATTCCTACTACTCATCTCCTTCAGCCTAGAATGGACTAATTTGGGCCTTTGGAATTGCTCGTGCAGCCTATGTCCCTGAAGTATTCAGCTGTGAGGAGGTGGTCTCTTGGTGTGTCCTAACTTTTAGTTTCAAGCTCTTCTGCTTGGATTGCAACATTTTTCGTCTTCTTCCTCACAGGAAGCTTGTGAGAACTATCAATTTTACCGCGAGGATGGGTTCTTATGTCCTCCTGTGTTTGAAAAATTATGGGTTTCTTTCTTGATGGGGTTATTTGTTGGAGTGATGTTGCGGGATGTCGTGCTCTTCGCAATGGTGGTTGTAGATTGGAAACTCTTCTTGTTGGGGCCTTTTCCCTGTTATTTTTACAATTGAGTGGTGCCTTGCACTGTCTCCAGGTCGCCAACATCAGGAGCAGGAGTGTTGTTCACCTGCTTTAAGCCAAGGAATTATTCCACTACGGAACCACTCTCATGTTTCTTTGTCACCTCAGGTCTTCCGCAATATATTGAGATTGCGGCAGGGAACATTGACCTTCCGACAAGAAGACTACAAGGGATTCCTAAAAAAAATCATGGTAATGAGTTTTGTATGCATGTTTAAGAGCATCTCGTTGGCTCCTGCATGTTGTCCCACTAGAGGAACAACATAGAATTGTATGCATGTTTTTTTTTTTTTTTTGTAGATCCTGTACCTGTGTTTATGACAAATGTGTTCAATGTTTTGGTGCAAAGAACTCAGTCCAATTTCTATGGATAGATATACATTACCTAGTATTTTTTTTATTTTTTTTATGGATTTACTATTAAAAATTTTGTCTTGGAATCTTGGTTTCTTCTTCTTTGTTGAATTTAACACCTCTTCTAATTAGCATGGTTCACTAGTCTCGTAGCTCTTGAATATTGTATTGGCTCAAGTAATTTGATCTAATATGGAGCATTTAACAATTATATGGCAATGCATTGTGTCGATCCCATCAAGATTCTATGGAAACAAAAATGAATTTAAGACAATTTCAAACCAACATTCAATTTTATTCGTAATGCAGATAGAACATAGCAAGACTAAATCACGATGTGGCAGTCGGGGCCCCGCCCTAGAAATTTTGTTTTTATCTTAGCCTTGTTAAGCAAAGGATTTCTTATTTCCCTTTCGCTTCCTTGATTCCTTTACTCCAAAAGGGAACATTTTATTAGTTGTCCATCCCATGGCCTCTATTTGAGCACTTTTTACTTTATTAATGAAATTACCAAATTTCTTGTTCGCAAAAAAAAAAAAAAAATNAAATTACCAAATTTCTTGTTCGCAAAAAAAAAAAAAAAAATCTATGGTGGTTGTAGTCAAATGGGACTATGAAATCAACTACAATATTAAAATTCAAGATCGTCATTGTTGTTTCTAGAGATGCAATTATTAAGCTTTGATGCTAACAACCCATCATGCAAGAAGTTCAATACTTAAGTTAATATGTCAAAGTCATGGAAGAACGTATCAAGAACACAATTACTCCCACAAGTTGCAATAAAAACTAATCTTCAACAAAGCATTTGCTCACACCCTTTTTAATGGTACAAGCACAATAGAAAACGCATAAGTGGATAAAATATTGGACTAGAAAATGATGGTTTTGCAACAATGGGGCTTGTTTGAGACCAATTCCTTCTTACGAAAATTTCCCTCTGCTTTTCTATTTTCCCGCTCTTTTATCCCCTTCTTTTCTCTCTTCTATACTTAACCAAATTCTCCTTTATTTTTCCCTTGTAGTTTCTCTTTCTAGTTACTTAGTCATTTTTTTTCCGAAAATGTCTTGTTGTGCGGGTTGGCGGATTCACGGGTTCACATTTTTATTCATGCTTTAATATCGCGATTCCAACCAAGAGCTTCCCCTTTCCATACCTAGCCAATTTTTCGATCACGGGTTCCCACCCAGGTGGTCTTTAAATTACATTTCCATTGTTCTGTGACCTGCAAACATCACTCTGGCTTCTGCGATATGCAAATTTACTTTCGGACTCCCACATCATCCCCTCTTCCGTGTTACATATTTTGCACTCAAATGTTTTGATACATACAATTTGACCATCGGGGCCTCACGTCTCCTCGGGAACCCTTGTCACCATATTTTTAAGCTCGTTCGACTGCTTTCCACACTTAGCCATTTCTTAGAATCTCTTTCGCGGATCGTCGGGTTGGCAGATTCAGAAAATTTCCAATTCCTAGTCGTTGTTTCCTGTGCCCGCCACCTTCATACTTCTTTCCAAGTATATGCAATAAGTATACAACTTCTCCAAAAACATATAGAAAAGATCTTGCTAGGAAATGGAATATCTATTACAAATTTGAATATATTAGGCCTTCTTTTCCCTCTTCTATACTTAACCAAATTCTCATTTATTTTTCCCCTCTACTTTCTCTTTTTGGTTACTTAGTCGTTTTCCGAAATTGTCTAACTGTAGGGATTGGTGGACTCATGGGTTCACATTTGCACTCGTTATTTTATATTGTGACTCTGACCGACCGCTTCCCATTCCATACCTAGCCACTTTTCATATCGTGGATTCCCAGGCATGCGGGCTCTAGATTGCACTTCCATTGTTCGTGACCTGCAAACAACACCTAGATGTTTACGATATACAAATTTACAGTCGAACTCCCACATCATACCCTCTTCTGTGATACATAGTTGCACTCAAAAGTTTTGAGACCTGCGATTTTACCTTCGGTCCTCACATCTCCTAGGAAACTATTGTCACCCCATTTTGAAGCCTGTGCGTTCGCTTTCCATACTTGGCCATTTCTTGGAATCTCTTTTGCGGATCGTTGGGTTGGCGGGTTCACAAAATCTCCAATTCCTAATCATTGTTTCATGTGCCCACCACCTTCGCACTTCTTTCCAAGTATGCAATAAATGAGGTTTAATGCTAATAGCTCACCATGCCTCCAGGAGATATTCATACTAACTGTCCCTACACAACTTGTCCAGAAATATGCAGAAAATATCCTTCCAGGTAATGGGATATCTATTAAAAATATCAATATATTAGCCAAACGAGTCCCACCAACAATTTCCCTATTCCATACTTACCGACTTTTTCTCTTGCGGATTCCTAGATAGGCGGACTGCACTTCCAATGTTCCTTGACCTGAAAACAACACCCCAGCTTCCGCAATATACAAATTGACTTCCAGACTCCCACATCATGCCCTCCTCCATGTTATACATTTTGCACTCAAAAGTTATGATATATACAATTTGACCGTCAGGGCCTCACATCTCCTCAGGAACCCTTTTCACCCTATTTTGAAGCCCATCTGATCACTTTCCACACTTGGCAATTTCTTGGAATCTCTTTCGTGGATCGTCGGGTTGGCGGGTTCAGGAAATTTTCAATTTCTAGTCATTGTTTCCTGTGCCCGCCACCTTCACACTTCTTTCCAAGTATATGCAATAAGTATACAACTTCTCCATAAACATGCATAAAAGATCTTTCCAGGAAATGGGATATCTATTACATATTTGAATATATTAGCCCTTCTTTTCCCTCTTTTATACTTAACCAAATTCTCGTTTCTCTTTCCCCTCTACTTTCTCTTTCTCGTTACTTAGTATTTTTTCCAAAAATGTCTAGTTGCATGGGTTGGAGGACTCACGGCTTCACATTTGCACTCGTTCTTTTATATCGCGACTTTGACCAACTGCTTCCCCATTCCATACATAGCCACTTTTCTAATTACGGATTCCCGGGAAGGCGAGCTCTAGATTGCACTTCCATTGTTCTGTGACCTGTAAACAACACCTTGACTTCCGCGATAAACAAATTTACAACCAGACTCTCTGTAATATCCTCAAGGACGAGCCCTGTTGTAATCATGATTATGAATTGTAAAGCATGTAATGTAGGCTGGTGAGTCGGGTATTGATAAGCTGGTAGGATTATGTGTTTATTAGGCCGAAAGCCTAAGTGTTAAGGCCAGGAGCCTGTTTTTGTACATGTAATTATGCAGATCATTAATAAAATATAAACATCGATGTGTGCAGACCGACCATGACGAAAGAGTGATGGGGGACTAAGCTTCCACAGAGTGGGCAAGGGAAAGGGGGATGAAAGGTTGGAAAGTGAGGCTAAGTGTTAAGCCTAGGGGCTAAGCTTAGAGGCTTAATACCTTGGGAATAATAATTTATTATTATTCCAATAGTTATGAGAAATGTATGTTTTTATCCTAATTTCCTGGAAGGGGAACATGTGCAAAAGGGAACACATGTTATGGAGCTCTTGCAACCTCATGGGCGACACGTGTCAGCCCTAGCAAATCCAATTTAACCCAAAGATTGAACCATGGAGGGGTTTCGTTCTCCATTCCACTGTGAGTTGTCTGAACGGAGGGGAGCTATGCGTCTGTGTTCTGTATGCCTCATGCAGCTCGAGGTGGGAAGCCTGTGATGTTTTTCTGGAAAGTTGATTCACCTCGGTCCGAACTGCATGAGTCTGTGTTCGACCTCTACATTGATTGAGTTGTGTCACCTGTATATCCTGTGAGCCGAGCCTATTGGATATTGCAAAGTAGAGTCTGTACCCGAACTATCTTTGGATTGTTTCCTTCTGTGTGTCCATCGTGGAATTGACCAGTGGTTGTGGATGTTATCCTCACCTTGGGGAAATTGGGTTGAAAACTGGCTGAAGAAGCAGGTTGTCAGGCCCGTGGTAGAAGATGCAGGTTGTTATTCCTATGAGCAGCTCTCTCCAGGAGAGAGAGTCTGTTGGGGAGTGGTTTTCTACCAGAGAGAGTCCAGCACTAGCTACGGAGCTCTAAGAATTTCTGATATGGCCTGTTGTCGAGACCCAAAGAGGGAGATGAAGCATCGATGGACTATGCTTGTGAAGGTGTATACTCCCGGGTGGGACAGGCATGTGGGGAATGAGAGTCTTTGAGTAGTGGGTGTGATAAGGATCCTGGAGAGAATCCTTCTAGTTGCTCTGTGCAGTTTCCTTGTAACCTCAACCTAGTCTAGGATTCCCTTACCTTGGGTGGAGCTTAGTCCCAGCTCGGGGGTGACCCATTGTTGAGCGTGATGAGAAGTGAGGTCTAAGTATGGGAGGTTTGTGGAAGGTCTGCACATGGTTGGTGGAGTTACTACAGTTTCAAAGATAAGTATATGCATGTGGTTAATTTAAATTAAAATGCATGTCTGTGATGCTAGCAATATTATCATGTATTCCATTGCAATGATATTTACTGTTGATTTCAATAATACTGTATGTCAGCAGTAATTTATGTGTTTACTCTGTGTTAAGTCATTTAACTTCATTTAAATGCATATTGTATGAGTTTGAGAATGTTTCTGCATAGTAGCATTTGCCCGACAGTGGGGATGGTGGTCGGGGAATGTTACAATATGGTATCAGAGCTCTAAGGGATAAGTTAAGGTAGTGTTCAGTAGCATTTTCTGGTTTGTTGGTGGTCAGGGATGTTACATTATGGTATCAGAGCTCAAGGTTACAACGTTGAGCCTAGATGGTCCGGATAAAGTGGTCTTGGACCCGATATTTGAGAGGAAATTATGTCTGGATTACTAATTTCGAACCTCAGAATATTTCTAAGTGCCAACGGGTTACTTGGCCGTGTGACGAAGCTAAGGAGGAGTAGAGGTGAAATAAAACCACAGTCATAGATCAACTGTAGAGGAGAATATCTGGACTGTCAAATCCATGTCCATACACTTAGGAGAGCGTGCAGAAGAGACCAGATCTGGACCATTAGATCTGAGCATGTGGATCGACAGCTGTTGGATCCAGGGAATGTGCACAAGGTTTAAAACCCTTTGGAATTGCAAAAGAGTGTGGATATAATGACACGTGAAGTCCCAACAACATCATGACTATCCATCAGAAAGGACACGTAGCAAAGATCCACATATGTTGGAGTTTTGCAAGGGGGAAAGCCGCAACAATCCTAACCATCCATCGGGAGGGACGCATGCAGAGAGATCAACCTTTTGCTGACTCATGATGTGAAAAGGTCAAAGGGTAAGTTCGGGAGAATTTGTGAAACATGAATTCATGATTAAATCACAACCTTTGATCAACGAGAGATCTAGACTGTTAATGGTCTAGGAAGGATTTTGATGTTTCAGGGATCACGAGAGTGAAGGTGGAAGGTCTTTCAACCTCGCGACACACGAAATCCTGATACACGAAATCTTGATGAGATCTGAATCGTCATATCGTGAGGAAATTAGGACCGTCAGATTTGGAACTTCGAGATATTGACATTTCGGGAACCGAGAGAAGTGG
Organism: Picea sitchensis; assembly: GCA_010110895.2. Taxonomy (NCBI): domain Eukaryota; kingdom Viridiplantae; phylum Streptophyta; class Pinopsida; order Pinales; family Pinaceae; genus Picea; species Picea sitchensis. The sequence goes on from SNQJ01S0014144.1 coordinate 164,452, forward strand.
GAGGTGCTAACGCAAAAACTCCCAAAGCTCTAAATTGTGAAATTCCAAAGAGCTAAAGTTGTGGGTCGAGTTGAAGTCACTTGGATGGATGTGGACCCATGGGATGTGTGCCATGTGCCAGTGGGCCCTGAAGGAAAAGGTAGATGTAGTGGGGTTGGAGGGCGTCACCTAGGGTGACATGGACCATCTTAAGAGCAACATGTGTCACCACCCTGGTTGGTGACAGCTGTGTTGTGGGCCCGGTGGTTAAAAAGGTTAGAAGTTCGAAAGTCGAGAGTGGGAGAGGGAAGTGAGTGTGAGAGCCTCCAGGACCGAAACCCTGAAACCCGAAACCCCAAAGTTTTGATTAGAGAAACTTGAGACTTAGCACTTGGTAATGAACCATGGTCGCATGGGTTGGGAAATTGAGAGAAAAGGGCTAAGGCCTGAGTGCACTACAAAGCCGAGCAGAGCTCAGAAAATTCATGGAAAATGAACATTTCCTTGAATCAAGTTGTTTATGAATGTTGTGGGATTTGTTAAGGATTAATGACTTGACAAATTCTGGTTGTCTGCACGTCGTGTTTGCAGAAGTATAGTGAGTGCCAGACTGCTTCCAGTTTCGAGGATGAAGCAAAAGGAATGGATGTTCATTTGGGAATTGAAGGATCAAACTCCAATGACCAAAATAAGTTTAAGAAAGAGCAGAGGCATAAGGGAAACAAACCTCCCTTTTTCAGAAATGGTCCTCAAGGATAGTCATCATTTAGAGAGCCAAGAATGGCCGACATAGGGGAACAAAGGCCAAGACATACGCCCATTCAGTGTTGGGGCTGTCAGGGAAGCCATAAGTACAGAGATTGTCCCCAGAAAAATGGCAAAGTGAGAGTTGTCCATAATGTTCAACAAGTTGAAATAGTGGAGGACATGGATAGTAGAATGCCAAGGATCTATGAAGCCCTGGACAATAAGCAAGTTGAATTTCAGTCGCACATGATTGAAGTAGAAGGTATGATCAACAACCAACCATTTAGTATTATAATTGATTCAGAGGCTAGCCATAGTTATATAGACCCTAGAGTGGTGGAAAGTTTGCATTTGTCGATAAACAAACATGAAAAGTCTTGGTTAGTGCAGCTGGCTACAGGAACTAAGAGGAAGGTCACTGAGTTGGTTAAGTCTTGTTCTATGGACATGAATGGACTGAGAACAAAAGATGAATTGAATGTTCTGCCTTTAGGTTCTTATGATTGTCTAATTGGGATGGATTGGTTGGACCAGCACCATGCCATCCTAGACTATTGTAACAAGGCATTCACTTGTCTGGATGAGGAGGGGAATCAGAGAACAATCGAAGGAATTCCCAGAGTTTTTTCTATCAGAGAAATCTCATCGATGCAGCTAAAGAAGTGCTACAGGAAAGGCTGTCAATTATTTGCAGCCCATGTGGAGGAAACACCTAAGGATAAGGTGTCAACTATTGGAGATCATGTGGTACTAAAGGAGTTTGAAGATTTATTTCAGGAGGTACCTAGAATACCTACGAAAATAGATATTGACTTCTCTGTAAACTTGATTCCTGGAGCAACTCCAACGTCAAAAGATCCTTACATAATGAGTACACCAAAGCTGAAAGAATTACAATTGCAACTTGAAGAGATTCTAAAGAAGGGGTATATACGCCCAAGTGTGTCACCTTGGGGAGCCCTAGTTTTGTTCGTGAAGAATAAGGACAGAACGATGAGATTCTGTATCGATTTCAGACAATTGAACAAGGTAACTGTAAAGAATAAATACCCTCTACCGAGGATTGATGACCTCTTCAATCATTTGAAGGATGCGAAGATCTTTTTGAAGATAGACCTCAGATTGGGATATCACCAGGTAAGGATAAAGGATGAAGACATCAACAAGACCACATTTAGAACAAGGTATGGTCATTACAAGTTCACAGTGGTGTCGTTTGGGTTGTCGAATGCACCCGTTGTTTTTATGTGTCTGATGAATGGTGTATTCAGGGACTATCCAGACAAGTTTGTCATAGTATTCCTAGATGACATTCTGGTGTATTCCAAGTCGGAGGAAGAGCATGAGTAGCATATGAGGATGGTGTTGCAGGTACTAAGAGAGCACCAAATGTATGCCAAGTTGAGAAAATGCTCGTTTTATCAGGAGAAAATCCATTACTTAGGGCATATTATTTCGAAGGATGGGATAGTTGTAGACCCTGAGAATATTGAGGCCAATAGAGAATGGTTAGTGCCAAAGAATGTGATAGAAGTAAGATCCTTTATGGGTCTAGTTGGTTATTACAGAAGGTTTATCGCAGGGTTCTCTAGGATAGCTCACCCTATCACTTCCTTGCAAAGGAAGGAGAAGAAGTTTTAGTGGAAAGAGGATTGTGAGAGAAGCTTTCAGCAATTGAAGCAACTATTAACCAGTGCTCCAATCCTAAGGATTGCAGATCCAAACGAAGATATTGTGGTATGCACTAATGTGTGCAAAGAAGGACTGGGAGGAGTCCTCAATTAGAATGGATTCATAGTTTTTTATGAATCCAGAAAGTTGAAAGAACACGAAAGGAACTATGCCACTCATGATTTGGAGTTGGCATCCATAGTACACACTCTAAATAAGTGGAGGCATTACCTCATGGGAAGGAGGTTCGAAATGAGAACATACGATAATGGTATGACGTATTTGTTCGATCAGCCAACCTTGAACACTAGGCAGATTTGGTGGTTGGAGTTTCTATGTGAGTACAATTTTGATATTAATCATATCAAAAGGAAGGAGAATAAAGTGGTTGATGCACTCAACCGGAGAGTACACGAATTACATGCTATAGCCATTAGCATGTACCGAACTGATATAAAGAGTAGAGTTTTGGAAGTTGCAAATGTAGATTTGCAGTACATGGAGCTGGTAGCAAAGCTACAACAAGGTGAGATGCCACAGAAAACAGAGATATATAAATTGGAAACTGATAGAATACTTCTGTACAAGAACAAAATTTATGTACCTATGTCCAGGATTTGAAACTTGTGATTTTTCATGAGATGCATAATATACCTTATGCAGGGCACCCTGGATATCAGAAAAATGTGGCCGCAGCCAAGAGCCATTAGTTTTGGCCAGGTATGAAGAAAGAGATTGCAGAATACATCACTAGATGTATGGAGTGTCAGAAGGTTAAAGCTGAGCACAGACACCCAGCAGGGTTGTTGCAACCTTTACCCATTCCTATGTGGAAGTGGGAAGTGGTGACAATGGATTTCATCACGGGATTGCCCAGAATTGCCAAGCAACATGATTCAATCATGGTGGTAGTGGACAAGCTTACAAAAGTTTCCCATTTCATTCTGTTAAAGAATACTCACAAGCCAGCGGATCTGGCCAATAGTTTTATGAAGGAAGTGACATGATTGCACGAAATTCCCAAGACAATTATGTCTGACAGAGACCCGAAATTTACCTCAAATTTCTTATGTCTGACATAGACCCAAAATTTACCTCAAATTTCTGGAAGGGGTTGTTCAAAGGATTCATAATGAATCTGAACTTTAACACAGCTTATCATCCTGAGTCTGATGGACACATAGAGAGGGTAAATAGAGTAATAGAAGACATGCTAAGAATGTATGTGATGGACAAACCATCAAAATAGGAAGACTACTTGCACTTGGTAGAATTCGCCTACAGTAATGGGTATCAAGCATCGTTGAAGATGAGCCCATTTGAAGCACTTTATGGCAGAAAGTGCAATACTCCAGTAAGTTGGGACAATCTATCTGATAGGGTGGTAGTTGGGCCAGAGTTGCTCAAGGAAATGGAAGAACAATTGCTAAAAATTAAGCACAATTTGAAAGTTGCCCAAGATAGGCAGAAAACTTATGCTGATAAAAATAGAACCCACAGAGAGTTTAAAGTGGGAAATCATGTTTTCCTGAAAGTGAAATCCAATAGAAGTTCCCTGAAGCTGGGAAACTGCACCAAGTTGGTAGCCAGATTTTGTGGGCCATTTGAAATCCTAGAAAGGATTGGGCCAGTTGCATATATACTTGCATTACCTACATCCATGATTGTACATAATGTGTTTCATGTTTCATTGCTTAAGAAATATATACCTGATGCTAATCATGTAATTGATTGGAATGTGATTCAGGTGGAGCAAGAAGGTGTCCTGCAAGTGCATCATGTCCACATATTGGACCAGAAAACAAAACAGCTCTAGAATCGAGCCATAGGGCTTGTAAAGGTCTAGTGGACCTGGTATGGTCCTGAGGACGTGGCCTGGGAGAATGAATATGCTATGCGGGCAGAATACCTGCATCTTTTTGAAGATTTTGAAAATCTTGTTGATGTTGTGTGAAAGTTGCACTGAGGACAGTGCAAAAATAAGGGGAGGGGATTGTAATATCCCCAAGGACAAGCCCTATTGTAATCATGATTATGAATTGCAAAGCATGTAATGTAGGTTGGTGAGCTGGGTATTGATAAGCTGGTAGGATTATGTGTTTATTAGTCCGGGAGCCTAAGTGTTAAGGCCAGGAGCCTGTTTTTGTATATGTAATTATGCAGATCATTAATAAAATATAAACATCGTTGCATGCAAACCAACCATGAGAAAGAGTGATGGGGGACTAAGCTTCCACAGAGTGGGAAAGGGAAAGGGGGATGAAAGGTTGGAAAGCGAGGCTAAGTGTTAAGCCTAGGGGCTAATCTTAGAGGATTAAGCTCTTGGGAATAATAATTTATTATTATTCCAACAGTTATGAGAAATGTATGTTTTTATCCTAAGTTCCTGGAAGGGGAACGTGTGCAAAAGGGAACTCATGATATGGAGCGCATGCAGCCTCATGGGCGACATGTGTTGGCCCTGGCACATGAAATTTAACCCAAATATTGAACTGTGGAGGGGGTTCATTCTCCATTCCACCATGAGTTGTCTGAACAGAGGGGAGCTCTGTGTCTATGTTTTGTATGCCTCACGCAGCTCAGGGTAGGAATCCTGTGATGTTTTTCTGGAAATTCGATTCACCTCGGTCCGAACCGTAGGAGTCTATGTTCGACCTCTGCATTGATTGAGCCGTGTCACCTATATATCCTGTGAGCCGAGCCTATCGGCTCTTGCAGAGTAGAGTCTGTACCCAAACTATCTTTGGATTGTTGCCTTCTGTGTGTCCTGAGTGGAATTGACCAGTGGTTGTGGTTGTTATCCTCACCTTGGAGAAATTGGGTTGAAAACTGGTTGAAGAAGCGGGTTTTCAGGCCCGTGGTAGAAGAGGAAGGTTTTCAGGCCTGTGAGCAGCTCTCTCCAGGAGAGAGAGTCTGTTGGGCAGTGGTTTTCTTCCATAGAGAGTCCAATAGCAGTTGCGGAGCTCTGAGAATTCCTGATTCATCCTGTTTCCGAAACCCAAAGAGGGAGGTGAAGCACCAATGGACTGTTCTTTTGAAGGTGTATACTCCCGGGTGGAACAGGCATGTGGGGAATGAGATTCTGTGAGTAGTGGGTGTAAGAAGGCTCCTGGAGAGAATCCTTCTGGTTGCTCTGTGCAGTTTTTATGTAACCTCAACCTAGTCTAGGATTCCCTTGCCTTGGGTGGAGCTTAGTCCCAGCGCGGGGGTGACCCACTATTGAGCATGATGAGCAGTGAGGTCTAAGGCTAGGAGGTTCGTGGAAGGTCTGCACGTGGTTGGTGGAGTTACTACAATTTCAAAGATAAGTATATGCATGTGGTTAATTTCAATTAAAATGCATGTCTGTGATGCTAGCAATATCATCATGTATTCCTTTACAATGATATTTACTGTTAATTTCAATAATACTGTATGTTAGTAGTAATTTATGTGTTTACTCTGTGTTAAGTCATTTAACCTCATTTAAATGCATATTGTATAAGTTTGAGAATTTTTCCACATAGTAGCATTTGCCCGACAGTGGGGATGGTGGCCAGGGAATGTTACAATATGGTATCAGAGGTATAAGGGCTAAGTTAAGGTAGTGTTCAGTAGCATTGCACGGCTTGTTTGTGGTCAGGGTGTTACACTCTTACATATACCCTCTTTTGTGTTACATAGTTTGCACTCAAAAGTTCTGAGACCTACAATTTGACCATCGGGTCCTCACGTCTCTTGTGGAACTATTGTCACCCCATTTTGAAGATCGTCCGTCTTCTTTCCATACTTCTCCATTTCTTCGAATCTCTTTCACATATCGTCGGGTTGGCGTGTTCACGAAATATCCAATTCCTAATCGTTGTTTCCTGTGCCCATCACCTTCGCACTTCTTTCCAAGTATGCAATAACTGAGGTTTAATGCTGACATTTCACCATGCCTCAAGGAGACCATCATAATAACTATCCCTACACAACTTGTCCAGAAACATGCATAACATATCCTACCAGGTAATGGGATATCTATTACAAATAACAATATATTAGCGAAAACGAATTCCACCGACCATTTCCCTATTCCATACTTAACGATTTTTTCTCTTGCGGGTTCCCTAATCTAGGTGGATATCTGTGGCCACCCACCTTTTCCAACTAGCTCAAAACAATTTTCTGGCAATTTTGGTAATTTACTATTTTTAGCAGTTTTTCGAGTCGTCAAACTTTCAGAGCCGTTTTGAGGCCCTAAATGATGTTTTTTGGTAAGACATGGGGAAATATGGAATTTCCTTCAATATTTCCCCCAAAATGAATCTCCTCGATGATACCTTTCCAACGGGCTATCATGTGCCTAAAACAGAGATCATATACAAAAGTTACAACCCTGCGAAGTTGATGCACTAACTTACCCAAACAAGGCCCACATGACTTTTGGCGCTTCATCTTCTAGGGTTAGGTTTTTGGATGTCCAGGGTTTTTGGCATTCTTTTTTATTGTAAAAATTCCTTCAGAGCCTCATTGTAATCATCTTCTTTCGAATGAGCGCAGTCGTCACATCTCTTCTCAGAGATAAGCCGCCAACATTCCAGCAAGCTTGTTTTCTGCTGCATTTTACAGTTTCAGCTTATTTCCTTATTGAATAGAAAACCAGTTTTACTGTATCTCTGTTATTTTGTGTTAAGAACCTGTTAATAATCTGTAGTCATTTCCTTTGGCTCATAAAATCCGGATCAGTGGTATCAGAGCATTCTGCTCCTTGTCGTCTTAATGCATGTCCCCAACGAGGTCGGAGTACAAAGAGTTGGGTCTCAAGCTTGTTTCTCTTGAGGACAAAATCTCTCGCACGCCCAAGCGACCTCTCATGGCAGGAGAAAAGAAAGATGAAGGGACAAGAAATAATTTCAAAATGTTGCTTAAGGAATCCCTCACACAACAGAGGAACGATATGATGGATAGTTTCACGCAATTCCTTTGGTGGCTACCAACAGGCGACGCATCTTCTTCGAGCGGAGGCGTCGCCCCCTTCAAGGTACAAGTAAACTTCGATATTCCTATATTTGAAGGTCAGATAGACGTAGATGTCGTAGAAAATTGGTTGAATCTACTAGAAGGGTATTTTTTTGTCCATAACTTTTCGAATAGAGAAAAGATTACTTTTGCGCTACTCAAAGTCGTTCCCCAAGTCAAACATTGGTGGGAAACTTTCTGTGAGAAAAAGGAAATAGAGGAACCCTCGTTGTTTATAGTCACGACCACCTGGGAATCCTTCAGGGATGATATTAAGAAACAATACTACCATGTCATAAGTTATGACGACTTGTATACCAAATGGACCACACTGCGGCAAGAAGGAGACCAAGCAGTGCCATATTTCACAAATATCTTCCATACCTTGCGCACCAAGATGGGTATCAAAGATTCAGAGAGACATCTGGTGCTCAAGTATCATGGTGCTCTGCATAGATACATCTAGACTAAAATGGAATTTTTAGACATCTCATCCTTGGGCACGGCCTACCGATATGTTGTCAAAATTGAGTAGAAGCTCAAACAAAAGACGTGGAAATTTGTGCCTGGGAATCCCTCACAACAAAAGCTAGGAAAGGGCAGCCCCAACCCACAGAACAAAGGATAGAGAAAATATGGATGGTGTCTTCTATTACTCTATTCAAAGGATTCATAATGAATTTGAACTTTAGCACAGCTTATCATCCTGAGTCTGATGGACAAATAGAGAGGGTGAACAGAGTAATAGAAGACATGCTAAGAATGTATGTGATGGACAAACCATCAAAATAGGAAGACTACCTGCACTTGGTAGAATTCGCCTACAGTAATGGGTATCAAGCATCATTGAAGATGAGCCCATTTGAAGCATTTTATGGCAGAAAGTGCAATACTCCAGTAAGTTGGGACAATCTAGATGATAGGGCGGTAGTTGGGCCAGAGTTGCTCAAGGAAATGGAAGAACAAATGCTAAAAATTAAGCACAATTTGAAAGTTGCCCAAGATAGGCAGAAAATTTATGTTGATAAAAATAGAACCCACAGAGAGTTTAAAGTGGGAAATCATGTTTTCCTGAAAGTGAAATACAATAGAAGTTCCCTGAAGCTGGGAAACTACACCAAGTTGGCAGCCAGATTTTGTGGGCCATTTGAAATCCTAGAAAGGATTGGGTCAGTTGCATATATGCTTGCATTACCTGGATCCATGAATGTACATAATGTGTTTCATGTTTCATTTCTTGAGAAATATATACCTGATGCTAATCATGTAATTAATTGGAATGCGATTCAGGTGGAGCAAGAAGGTGTCTTGCAAGTGCATCATGTGCGCATATTGGACCAGAAAAGAAAATAGCATTGGAATCGATCCATAGAGCTTGTAAAGGTCCAATGGACCTGGTACGGTCCTAAGGACGCGGCCTGAGAGAATGAATATCCTATGTGGGCAGAATACCTGCATCTTTTTGAATATTTTGAAAATCTTGTTGATGTTGTGTGAAAGTTTCACTGAGGACAATGCACAAATAAGGGGAGAGGATTGTAATATCCCCAAGGACGAGCCCTGTTGTAATCATGATTATGAATTGTAAAGCATGTAATGTAGGCTAGTGAGCCAGGTATTGATAAGTTGGTAGGATTATGTGTTTATTAGTTCGGGAGCCTAAGTGTTAAGGCTAGGAGCCTGTTTTTGTACATGTAATTATGTAGATCATTTATAAAATATAAACATCTCTGCGTGCAAACTGACCATGAAGAAAGAGTGATGGGGGACTAAGCTTCCACAGAGTGGGCAAGGGAAAGGGGGATGAAAGGTTGGAAAGTGAGGCTAAGTGTTAAGCCTAGGGGCTAAGCTTAGAGGCTTAAGCTCTTGGGAATAATAATTTATTATTATTCCAACAGTTATGAGAAATGTATGTTTTTATCCTAAGTTCCTGGAAGGGGAATGTGTGAAAAAGGGAACTCATGCTATGGAGCGCATGCAGCCTCATAGGCGACATGTGTCGGCCTTGACACATGCAATTTAACCCAAATATTGAACTGTGGAGGGGGTTCATTCTCCATTCCACCGTGAGTTGTCTGAATGAAGGGGAACTCTGCATCTATGTTTTGTATGCCTCATGCAGCTCAGGGTAGGAAGCCTGTGATGTTTTTCTAGAAATTCAATTCACCTCGGTCCAAACCATAGGAGTTTGTGTTCAACCTCTGCATTGATTGAGCCGTGTCACCTATATATCCTGTGAGTCGAGCCTATCGGCTCTTGCAGAGTAGAATTTGTACCTGAACTGTCTTTGGATTGTTGCCTTCTGTGTGTCCTGAGAGGAATTGACCAGTGGTTGTGGCTGTTATCCTCACCTTGGAGAAATTGGGTTGAAAATTGGTTGAAGAAGCGGGTTTTTAGGCCCGTGGTAGAAGAGGCAGGTTGTTAGGACTGTGAGCAGCTTTCTGTAGGAGAGAGAGTCTGTTGGGCAGTGGTTTTCTTCCAAAGAGAGTCCAGCACTAGCTGCGGAACTCTGAGAATTCCTGATTCAGCCTGTTGTTGAGACCCAGAGAGGGAGGTGAAGCACTGATGGACTATTCTTGTGAAGGTGTATACTCCTGAGTAGAACATGCATGTGGGGAATGAGAGTCCGTGAGTAGTGGGCATAAGAAGGCTCCTAGAGATAATCCTTCTGGTTGCTCTGTGTAGTTTTTATGTAACCTCAGTCTAGTCTAGGATTCTCTTGCCTTGGGTGGAGCTTAATCCCAGCTCGGGGGTGACCCACTGTTGAGCGTGATGAGCAGTGAGGTCTAAGGTTGGGAGGTTCGTGGAAGGTTTGCACGTGGTTGGTGGAGTTACTACAGTTTCAAAGATAAGTATATGCATGTGGTTAATTTCAATTAAAATGCATGTTTGTGATGCTAGCAATATTATCATTATTTCGTTGCAATAATATTTATTGTTGATTTCAATAATACTGTATGTTAGAAGTAATTTATGTGTTTACTATGTGTTAAGTCATTTAACTTCATTTAAATGCATATTGTCTAAGTTTGAGAATGTTTCCACGTAGTAGCATTTGCCTGACAGTGGGGATGGTGGCCGAGGAATGTTACAATATGGTATCAGAGGTATAAGGGCTAAGTTAAGGTAGTGGTCAGTAGCATTGCATGACCTGTTTGTGGTCGGGGATGTTACACTCTCACATATACCCTCTTTTGTGTTACATAGTTTGCACTCAAAAGTTCTGAGCCTACAATTTGACCGTCGGGTCCTCACATCTCTTGTGGAACTATTGTAACCCCATTTTGAAGCCCATCTTTCTACTTTCCATACTTCTCCATTTCTTCGAATCTCTTTCACAGATCGTCGGGTTGGCGGGTTCACGAAATATCCAATTCCTAATCGTTGTTTCCTGTGCCCATCACCTTCGCACTTCTTTCCAAGTATGCAATAACTGAGGTTTAATGCTGACAGTTCACCATGCCTCAAGGAGACCGTCATAAAAATTGTCCCTACACAACTTGTCCAGAAACATGTACAACATATCCTACTAGGTAATGGGATATCTATTACAAATAGCAATATATTAGCGAAAACGAATTCCACCGACCATTTCCCTATTCCATACTTACCAATTTTTTTGCTTGCGGGTTCTTTGATCTAGGTGGATATCGGTGGCTACCCACCTTTTCCAACTGGCTCAAAATATTTTTCTGGCAATTTTGGTAATTTACTATTTTTAGCAGTTTTTCGGGTCGTGAAACTTTTGGAGCTGTTTTGAGGCCCTAAATGATGTTTTTTGGTAAAAGGGGAGAAATATGGAAATTCCTTCAATATTTCCCCCAAAATGAATCTCCTCGATGATACCTTTCCAACGGGCTATCATGCGCCTAAAACGGAGATTGTATGCAAAAGTTACAACCCCGCGAAGTTGATGCACTAACTTACCCAAACAGGGCCCACATGACTTTTGGCACTTCATCTCCTAGGGTTAGGTTTTTGGATGTCCAGGGTTTTTGGCATTCTTGTTTATTGTAAAAATTCCTTCAGAGCCTCATTGTAATCATCTTATTGTGAATGAGCGTAGTCGTCACATCTCTTCTCCGAGATAAGCCGCCACCATTCCAGCAAGCTTGTTTTCCGCTGCATTTTATAGTTTCAGCTTATTTCCTTATTGAATAGAAAACCAGTTTTACTGTATCTCTGTTATTTTGTGTTAAGAACCTGTTAATAATCTGTAGTCATTTCGTTCGGCTCATAAAATCTGGATCAGTGGTATTAGAGCGTTCTGCTCCTTGTCGTCTTAATGCATGTCCCCAACGAGGTCGAAGTACAAAGAGTTGGGTCTCAAGCTTGTTTCTCTTGAGGAAAAAATCTCTCGCACGCCCAAGCGACCTCTCATGGCAAGAGAAAAGAAAGATGATGGGACAAGAAATCCTTTCAAAAATTTTCTTAAGGAATCCCTCACGCAACAGGGGAACGAGATGATGGATAGTTTCACGCAAATCCTTTGGCGGCTACAACAGGCGACGCATCTTTTTCGAGCGGAGGCGTTGCCCCCTTCAAGGTACAAATAAACTCTGATATTCCTATATTTGAAGGTTAGATAGACATAGATGTTGTAGACAATTGGTTGAATCTACTAGAAGGGTATTTTTCTATCCATAACTTTTCGAATAGAGAAAATATTACTTTTGCGCTCCTCAAAGTCGTTCCCCAAGTCAAAGATTGGTGGGAAACGTTTTGTGAGCAAAAGGAAATAGAGGAACCCTCGTTATTTATAGTCATGACCACCTGGGAATCCTTCAGGGATTCTATTAAAGAACAATACTACCCTGTCGGAAGTTATGACGACTTGTATACCAAATGGACCACATTGCGACAAGAAAGAGACCAAGCAGTGTCAAATTTCACAAATATCTTCCATACCTTGCGCACCAAGATGGGTATCAAAGATTCAGAGCGACATCTAGTGCTCAAGTATCGTGGTTCTCTGCATAGATACATCTAGACCTAAATGGAATTTCTAGACATCTCATCTTTGGGCGCGACCTACTGATATGTCGTCAAAATTGAGCAGAAGCTCAAACAAAAGAGCGGAAATTTGTGCCTGGGAACCCCTCACAACAAAAGCTAGGAAAGGGCCACCCCAACCCATAGAACAAAGGACAGAGAAATTATGGACAGTATTAGGACAACCAATCCAAGTCGCAAGCAAAGAAGGACACTGGAATGACAAAGAAAGACACCGGGAAGTGGTGCGACTTCCATAAGAGCCCTTGGCATAACACTGCTAACTATCGCTCAAAGCAGTCACTGGTGGACGAAGTGAAAGCCTCTTAATTAGATGCGGGTTCTATATCTGAGTCAGAACTAGAAAGGGGAAGACAGATCATTGACGGGGAACCCAATGACACCGTTGCTACCACCAAGCTCCAGCCTGGTGAACCAGATGATCTAGAAGAAGGAGAGCTCCTCTTCCATTCACAGATGTGGGTAAAAGGCACCCCGTTGCACTTCATCATTGATAGCGGTAGCCAGAAGAACCTCATCTCAGCATAGGTCATCAAGCAGTTTTCCCTGTCGACAATGCCGCACCCACAATCCTACACCATTGGATGGCTCCACCAAGGAAGCGATCTTCGCGTCAGCCAACAGTGTCGACTGTCGTACGGCATCAGGCCCTTCAAAGACGAGGTATTGTGTGATGTTGCTCCTCTCGAAGTTTGTGATGTTCTTTTGGGCCAACCTTATTTATGGAAACGTCATGATGTATATGAGTCTAGGCCTCGTCGTGTTATTATTACTTTGAACAGGAGATTGTACAGGATACCCGAGGTAGTGCCACCTAGTGTTATTTCCTTGATCTCTGCTAAGAAATGTAGGAAGGTCATCTCTCAGACGGGGAAGTTTGTCTTCTTCTTGATTCTCTCTCAAAATGAGTGAAAGATCATAGCCACATCCACGGTATCTTTTGCAAACCTCTCCACACAGTAGAATAAAGTAGATAAGGTCGTGGAAGAATACTCAAATATCTTCTCCACACCTACCGGGGTACCTCTGCACTTCCAAGTCAAGCACCCCATCGATCTGACCCCAAAGCATCGCTGCCCAATGGGCCAGTCTATCATCGCTCTCTGTTAGAGAATGAGGATATCAAGTGACAGATCCAAGAACTTCTCTAGAAGGGGCACATCCATCCCAGCTCATCACCTTGCAGAAGCTCAATTGTGTTGGTACAGAAGAAAGATGGAACATGGCAACTTTTCATTGATTACCGAGCTCTGAGTAAAACCATAGTCAGAAAGCGGTACCAAATTCCCTGAATCGAAAACCTCCTTGATCAACTCATGGAGGGAAAATACTTCAGTAAGATTGATCTTAAGTCTAGCTACCACCAAGTCCTAATAGAACAGACAGATGTATGGAAGACCGCCTTCAAGTCAAAGGAAGGCCTCTTTGAATGGTTGGTCATGCCCTTTGGTTTGACAAATTCTCCAACCACTTTCATGAGGATGATGGATGATATCCTATGACCATTCACCAATAATTTTGTAGTGGTGTATCTGGATGACATTCTCATTTACAACAAGACTTGGGTCAAACACTTGCAACATATTCAACAGGTTCTGCACACCCTGCGGCAACACAAGCTATACTCCAACTTGGAAAAATGCTCCTTCGGCATGGACAGGGTCCATTACCTGGGCTACATCAATGATCAGCATGGAATACATGTGGATCCAGCCAAGATCCAAGTCATCCGTGACTGGACAGCCCCCACCACACTCACTAAGCTTCAGGGCTTTTTAGGGCTTGCCAATTTCTACCGCAGGTTCATGTTGGGATTCTCCCATATTGCATGGGCCCTCAGCCAAATAACCAGGGGTGGTGGTAAGGAAAATTTTGTGTGGGGTCGGTCCCAACAACAAGCATTCGATGATTTGAAGCAGTGCTTGTGCTCATCCCCAATACTTTCACTACTAGACCTACAACAACCCTTTGAGATCGAGACATATGCTTCAGACTATGTTGTGGGTGTCATTCTCACTCAGCACGGTCACCCCATGGCCTATCATAATGAGACACTATCAAATGTTGTTCGTAAGTACCCTACTTACAACAAAGAAATGTACTCCATTGTGCAAACCTATCGCCAGTGGAGACATTACATTCTTGGGAAGGAGACAGTCATCCACACAGATCATAAGTCACCACAATTCATGCAGACACAAGGAAAATTGTAGAATGAATGCCATCAAAAGTGGTCCACATACTTGCAAAAATTCCACCTCAACATCAAGTATAAAATAGGAAGCACCAACTGCATCGTTGATTGCCTCAGTAGACCACCAGTCGTGGCACTCACCACGGTGCTAGACTCTTGCAGCCATGAGACCTATGGATGGCCCAACTCTATGAGACAGACCCAGACTTCGCCACCACCTACCAAATGGTGGTTGCAAACGCAGTTGTCGATAATTTCCATCTTCAGGATGGGTTGTTGTGTCATTTGGGCCATATCTCTGTTCCATCAAGCAAGTGAGCGAAGATGATCTGGAAATCCCACTACAGTTAGGTGGCAGGACACTTCGGCGTCGAAAAGACAGTGGTGATGCTACAAAAACATTTATATTGGTCGAAACTTCGATAGGAGGTCAGCAAGTATATCAGGTCCTACACTTCCTGCAATATTGCCCAACCAAACACTAAGAAACAGGGCTTGTACACCCCTCTTCCTACTCCTGACAGGCCATGGGAATCCATCTTAATGGACTACATGTCGTGCCTCCCATCCACCAAGTGGGAAAATTACTGTGTTTTTGTGGTTGTTGATCGCTTTTCTAAGATGGTGATTTTGGTTGCCTGCAAGAAGAGCATCACAGTAGAGGCCATTGCCAAGCTCTTCTTTGAATGAGTCTACGTACATTTTGGAATCCCACAAATCGTTGTCTCAAATCGGGACAGTCGATTTCTCAGCACATTTTGGTCAAGCCTTTGGTCACTGCTAGACACCAAGCTCACCAAATCCACGACCTTCAACCCCCAGACAGATGGCCAAACCAAGGTCGTAAATCAAATGATTTTGCATATCCTTCGCATGTATAATTCAAATCACCCTTGCACATGGGATGAGAGCCTTCCCTATGTCTAGCATAGCTACAACCGAGCCCTGCATATCTCAACCGGCCACAACGCCTTTCAGGTAGGGTTGGGATTCCAACCATTAGGTCCCATAGATGTTGCACTTCCCCTTGTGGTCACCTTGAACGACTCATCTCTTGCTCCAACTGAAGTTGATAATGCCACCCGGTTCATTGACCAGATCCAGCACATCTGCCAACAGGTTCAGGATTTCCTAAAGAAGTCCAATGACAATTACAAGTAGCACCATGATCAACATCGAGTGCCACATAAGTTTCAGGTGGGCGACAAAGTTTGGTTGCACTTGCAGAAAGAATGCCTTACAAGACCCCATTGAAAGCTTCACCCACTCTGTTATGGGTCATACAACATCACCAAGGTCATGGGGGATAATGATTTTGAGCTCAACATTCATCCTTTCCTTGGCCTGCATCCAGTGTTCAACGTGGATCTCATTCGCCCTTATTTCCCACCATTATTGGACACCTCAGAAGTAGCAGAACAACTGACACCAACATAGCTCAACCTTGACGGCATACAACAGGCATCTAGTGATCATATTGTGGACACACAAATCAAGGGTACTCGACAGGAAAGGATCCAACTTTATCGAGTCATCAAAGCAGGGCAGCTCCTGCACCAAGGCAAGTGGCTCACCTGAGGCCAAATTCATTAGAAATTTCCTCATCTTATGGGGGAACTCAATGCAATAGAGAACATTGCTTCCTAAGGAGGGAGGATTTATATAGGTGGATATCGGTGGCCACCCACCTTTTCCAACTGGCTCAAAACAATTTTCTGGCAATTTCGATAATTTACTATTTTTAGCAGTTTTTCGAGTCTTGAAACTTCTGGAGCCGTTTTGAGGCCCTAAACGACATTTTTTGGGAAAACGGTGATCAATATGGAATTTTCTTCAATATTTCCCCCAAAATGAATCTCCTCAACGATACCTTTCCAACAGGCTATCATGCGCCTAAAACGGAGATCGTATGCAAAAGTTACGACCCCGGGAAGATGATGTACTAAATTACCCTTACGAGGCCCACATGACTTTTGGTGTTTCATCTCCTAGGGTTAGGTTTTTGGATGTCTAGGGTTTTTGGCATTCCTATTTATTGTAAAACGTCCTTCAGAGCCTCATTGTAATCATCTTCTTGCAAATGAGCGCAGTCGTCACATCTCTTCTCAGAGATAAGCCGCCACCATTCCAGCAAGCTTGTTTTCCGCTGCATTTTACAGATTCAACTTATTTCCTTATTGAATAGAAAACTAGTTTTACTATATCTATGTTGTTTTGTGTTAAGAAACTGTTAATAATATGTAGTCATTTCGTTCGGCTCATAAAATCCAGATCATTCCCAGAAAGGTGGGTTCAAGATTTCCCTTGCATTGTTCCGCGACCTGAAAACAACACCTGGAATTCCATGATATACATGTAGAAAATATTTTTCCAGGTAATGGGATATCTATTACAAATTTCAATATATTAGCGAAAACGAGTCTGACCAACCATTTCCATATTCCATACTTAACCACTTTTTCAATTACGGGTTCTCAGACAGGCAGGCTCAAGATTTCCCTTCCATTGTTCTGCGACTTGCAAACAACACCCAGAATTTCGTAAATATACAAGTCGGCCGCTAGACTACCTCATCATGCACTCTTCCCTTTTATGCCTTTTGCAGTCAAAATTTTCGAGACATACAATTTGACCGTCGAGCCCTCACCTGTATTGAGAATCCCCTCTAACCCTATTTTGAAACTCCCCCGACCGCTTTTCATACTTGGACATTCCTTACTTGCTTTTCCCCGTCCCC
>SNQJ01S0014144.1:181785-206990 GCA_010110895.2 Picea sitchensis
AAGGCTAAGAGGGTTCGACCCTAGTCGATTTTTTTTAGAACATTTACTTACAGTTGGCCTCAAGAATTCTTTTTTCTGGAGATAGCTGAGCGAAAATAGAGACACCGACGACAACACTCATGCTTCTGATGTCGGCGACCTAGACACATTGCAAAGCACCACT
This sequence comes from Picea sitchensis, assembly GCA_010110895.2. NCBI lineage: Eukaryota > Viridiplantae > Streptophyta > Pinopsida > Pinales > Pinaceae > Picea > Picea sitchensis. The sequence goes on from SNQJ01S0014144.1 coordinate 181,949, forward strand.
GAATTGTACAAGAAACAGGGAAAAGGACCCAGTGAGAAGAGTGTTCAATCACCAGATAGCACTCCCAAAAGTATGACATCCTGGAGCATCGCTCCAATGGCCCACCACAGTAAGAAAGCAACCCAAAATTCTTCAAACGAAGGAGGAGATAACAACCCTCCTCACCCTAAAATTGATAGTTCTCACAAGCTTCCCATGGAGAAGAAGAGAAAAAAAATTGTAGGGCAGGCAGAAGAGCCCGAAATTGAGAGTGAGAACATGGAACTTGAGACTGATCTGGATAGCGTAATCCACAACCTTGATCAGCCCAAAGACGGGATCCAACATAGTCTCCCAATGGACATAGCTGATATCGAATTTTTTTACGAAGATGAATCCTTCGTATTCCAGAGCGTTGTTTTTTACAACGAGTCTAAAAAATCAATTATTGAAAAGAGAGATGTAAAAAATAAGAAAGGGAAATCTCGTTCAGAGGTTAACCTTGTGAATATGCGGCCATCCCAAATCTCTTGACTTCATAGAGAAATCGGAGATGCTCTTGATGATTCCATTGGAGGCATTGAGGCTGAGAATTCCAGACTAAAGGACCGAGTCAAGGAATTGGAGGAAGCTTTGATTCCTATGTCATTGCTTGCCAGCCCTTTAGCAATAGCCATGCCTACCACCCCTACATCCAAGTTAAAAGGATCCTCTAGCCTCCTCGCATCGTGTAGAGGATATGTGGAGAATAATATCAAGAAAAGAATGGAACTGGTTACTGAGGCTTGGGAAACATCACAAAGTATGGCTTCCCTTGGAACAAGGGCACGTACTTTGCTCGAACATTTGCAGGCGGATTTAAAAAATGAAGAACGTTTCTATTTAGACACGGTCCTCCCTTTTGGCACCCATGTCAACAACATGACAAAAATGAGAAGAAGACAAGAAGATATCCCCTCCAAAAACCGGATCACTAAATTAAATGCATGTTGGAAAGAGAAAGTGGAGAACATGAATCTCATTGTCCAATCATGTGAACAAGCCATATCAAAGAAAGAAAAAATATTCACAAAGCTGACCGAAATAGACTTAGTCGAAAGGACCAACAAGGTCCAAGACACCAAGTTAATCGTCAACTCCTTGAGCTTAACTAAGCAAGCCTTCGATAAACAAGTTGATATTTTGAAGGTGTTGTCTTTAGAAAATTTTTACAACATCCTTGAATATGGTGAAGATGACGTGGAGAACTGGCCAGTCGACTATTCGGTACATAATGAAGAAATTGATCAGGCTCTGCGTAATCTTTCTATCGATCTAAGGGAATTAGAAAATGAACTTTTCAACATAAAAATCTGGAATGAGATCAACGTTGCCCCCTTGAGAAGCTACATTGAAGAATGGGTCGAAAGGGAATTGAAGTAGGTCACCGATGAAAGGCAACATGCAATTGACACGATTCTAGTAGCCGACAACGATAGCAATAAAAAGGCATCAACAAGAAAATAACAAAAGGGGTGATATGTACCATCATTGTAAGTCTATACTGATCACATCCTGCTTTGTTTATCAATCTAGTTATTCCACCTTTTTAAATAGAAATGTCTAGCCAAACACTGATACCTTCCAATTTCTTCTTTTCAGGTATTACACTCTACCATCGCCCACTTCTTCTTTCCACAGTTCTATTTCTTGTACATATTTATCTTATGGTCCGCAAGAGCCCCAATCCCAATCTATATGACAAATGCATTTAAATTTCCAGAAATATGTAACAGACAATATTAATTTTTGATATATTTCAAATAAAACTATTTTTTATCTCCTTTTATATTTATGTGCTCATGCCCCAGATGGGGTGACACGTGGCGACGCCTTTCCACATGGCTCAGCATCAAGTCACAGCTTAAATGTTGTAGGCCGCTCCCCATCCCTTCAACATTTATGATGGTAGCAGGCCATTACAGCAGCTATACGGAGGCGAGACTTCTCCCTGGCGCAAACGCACTAGCACACCCAACATTCAATATGACAGAGATAATAGGGAGCCATGAGATGTCGTCATTCGAAAACTTGAAAGTTGGAGTGCCTGGACAGAGCTGGTTCATTTTTGTTTTGGACCTCCCCGCCGATTAGGAGCTCTGGTGCAATTTTCTCTGTATCTCCATTCACCCCTCATCCACAATGACAAGGAAGTGAGGCAGGCCTCGTCAAGGCTTAGCCTGGTACACCCACAAAGAGCAGTGACAAAGAAGACAGAACCTTGAGCGCGCTCTGTCAATGGTGATTTCCATCCTCCGGCATAGAGCAAGAGCCGACCGCTTGGCACTCCATGCCACTATAGTTGAGCCTGTGATAGAGCATAGCACACATACCCTTGCAATTGAGCCTGGAAGTTGTCTGAAGGGAGGAGCTGCGGACAAGTTCCCAACTTGTTATGTCGAAGAAACACCGTGCCTAGAGGATTTCGCGACCACCCTGGAACCTCAAGCTACTGAGCTTGAAACACAGGCTAGAAGCGGTCTGAAGGGAGAGCCTACAGAAGAATTCCCAATTTGTTATGTAGAAGAAATACCATGATCGGGTGACTACAACCCCACCCGCCATGCTGAGAAGGTAATGAGCGATGATGAGGCTCGGAACAGTGCCTGCGCAGAGATGAATGTGGACGAGGCCAAAGCAGGGATGAACATGGATGAGGCCAGAGCAGGGATGAACGTGGAAGTGGGGAATGAAACCTTCGGCGAGGCAGTAAACAATGATTTGCATGGTCCACTCCTCCGTGCAGAGCATCTGGCTCTCGTGTTCGAACTTTGAGGCCACATGGCAGACCAGGAGCACAAAGCCCTCCTCATGGGACAACGTTTGGACCTGCTCCTTGATGCGTACTCCAATGCTCCAACAAAGCGGAAATGTCCAATGTGTGCACAGCCTTTTGCCATCCTGACCAGATCCACGTGTCAGAAAGGAAATTGCGACAGCTCACCGGGTATCTGAGTTTTCCTATGCTAGTTTGTTTTTTCATCATGTTGTTGCTCAATGTTAACTTGAACTATGGCCATCTGTCCTGGTCTCCTTCGAGCAGGACAGAGGGCAAAACAATTTTTTTAGCCTATCTTCCTAGACATATTTCACCCCAAACTATGCTAGTTTCTGGTAAAACGACAGCATTTTTGGTGGCTCGGGACGACAATATCTCTGTGTATTTTTGTCTATGTTTCTCTGTCAACTTAATATAGCAGGTACTATCCCCTTTTAAAAAAAAAAAAAAATATTTATGTGCTCATAAATTTTTATCTTCAACTATGCTGAATGTCAAGAAATTGTGTTTATTTAATTTCAATGTAACTTTATATGTGTCTTCTGTGTTTTATCTTTTTCTCATGCATATCTTTTTCTCCTACTATGCATATAATTTTTTTTTGTCCTGGCACATATAGAGACATACAAGCCAGATGGTCTATGGAAATTGTACTTAACTCTAACCAGTTGAAAGTATACATTGAAGCGATAAAACATGCAAGGTAGGAATGGAAATTTCGAACATAGCAAGTCACACTACTGGAAAGAACATAAATTTTGAACATAACAAGATGGATTATATAGTTTCAAAAAAATAAATGGGACTCTAGAGGCCACGTGTCATTTACTGCATGGATACCACCTGTGGTTCATGCTGCTTGTCACATCTCCGCTACAGATTCCATCTGCCTCCGCTACTTTTTCCCATCCTTTTGCATTTATTCCCAATTCAACCCAACAGGGACTATGCTGCCATGCAACACTTGTTTGAACAAAACAACATATCATAATACACGTAATTAGACAAAATCTCTTTCTTAGAGGATTTTGTGTTCCAACACTTATATTGTGAACCATGGTGGCTCATGATTGTGAATAGCCTATTGATGATGAATAGAAAGTTAATACAATGCAATAAATATTTGTACAAAGTGTTAGAAAAAGCATTAAATGCATGCAGCAAATGTGGTAATAAAATTTTAAAATTGAGAACCAACGAAAATAATTTATTTATTTATTTTAATTTTAATAAAATTAATATTTATATTTTCTTTTACCTAACATTAAAATTTAGTAAAAAAATAAAAATTAACAATTAACTAATTAACTCATAGTTAATATTTTTTTTACATGATAAAGAGATAATAAATCCAACATTATGTTTATAGAGGAAAGCAAATACAATTACATGTTTATAGATGAAAGCAAATACAATTATATAAAAATAGAGGGAAAAAATTATTTCAAACCCCCTTTACTTGGTCATAATGATTCATATCGAAGAGACAGACTGGTGAACACAATAGTGCGTCCCGCATCCCTTTCTGAAGTGTTGGGGTTTCATTAATGCGTGAGGATTTAGTTAAAACTATTCCAACAAACCATTTAATATGGTCATGAATCATATATAATTATAATAAATTTTAAAGATATATTTTCATGAGGATTTAGTTAAAATTATTCCAAAAACCATTTAATATAGTCATGAATAATATATAATTATAATAGTTTTTAAAAATATATTTTGCAATTTGTAGTTTGAAATTTTTAAGAAAATAAGTATGGTTGAGTATACTGATGTTAAAAAAAAAATGTCAACCTTTATTTAATTATTCATTGTATATATCTTTACATGATTTATTTGCAAATGTACAAATTTTTAAAAGAATTTATTGATGATTTTTTTATGGGGATTTAGATTGAGTAAGTTTAATATCAAAACGCCTTTAATAATAATAACTTGGTCTTCACTAAACTTTTAAGTGTAAAATTAAGATGATATTGTGTTCATATTTGGTATATATTTATTATTTAAAGAGTGAGAAGATGTATGTGGTTTAATATCAAAACCCCTTTAATAATAACTTGGTTTTCACTAAACTTTTAAGTGTAAAATTAAGATGATATTGTGTTCATATTTGGTATATATTTATTATTTAAAGAGTTAGAAGATGTATGTGTAGTATTTTTTTCTCAAATAAAATTTTGTGAAAAAGATAAAGGATTCTTCTTTATTATTTGTGGATGACATTTTTAATAACCTCATTAATATAGATTAATATGTTTAATTTAAAAACATTTAAATTAAATTTGTATTAATACAAAACTAATCAAATATCCACTTTCCCAACTTGGGTGGCAAACCAACTCCAAGGTTCGTCTCCTCAAGGACTTGGGTGAAGGTCTCCACGCAATCTAGCCAAATACCTTACATCTTCTGCCACCTCAATTTGTTGTCATCCTCAACAACATCTACAAAATATGTGATGTCTAAGTCTTTGTCCGACTTGTGCCTATGTCGCAATTGTTTGCTAGAAACCCCAAGTTTCATGTTGATTGAAAACCCCAAATTATACCAAAGTGGAAACCCCAATTATCCACAAACCAAACTGTACTACACCCAACTCTACACAATCTACTACCTGATTCAATGTGGTTACTTCACCCAACTTTGTTGCACTCTCTTGCTACGATTGTTCAGTTGCTAATGTTGATGCCTACTACAACTGACTACTACTCACTTCACTTCTAAATTTCACCTAAGTGTTGAACTCCTGTGAACTTGTTGTTGCACCCATACTTCAACAAATTCTACCATGTCTTCATACATTGAATCCCCCATACCTTGGACTGATTGGGTAGCTAGTCCAACTATCACGTCCAACTCATGAGAATGCACTTCCTCATTCCTAAACTTAGCCTTTTATGTCTCATCTTCGTCACCCTGTGCAACTCAAATACTAAGGCAAGTGTTCATCCTTTCCTCATCATCGTCGTCGTCGTCTGATTTTTGTCAAGGACATCCTCCACAATGTCTAAGTGTTGTAATTCGAACCTACTGGTGCATTTGTACTCTAACTTCCTTCCACAATTCGGCTCATCTGCAAAATGATCTCAAAGCAAGGCAAGGTCTCATCTCACCTTGCTACATTATGATGTCACCCCAAAGCAAAGTCACCCGCGATAACTTGACTCCATTGTCCTCCTCATGAAACAATTAGCCAATCTGCCCCAAAAACTGCATGTTCAGACTGCCTTTTCCTCACTACTTCGTCACTCATCCATGCTATTGCATCTATACCTCTCCATGCCTTGGAATGGTTACGATTCACTCTCAACCATGCTACTTAAAGAAAGAGATGCGCTCACACCCAAGTAATATTTTCATGTTGCAATATGCCTATTCACACAATCCTCCAAACAAAGGCAAGTCCTCAACTCGTCTCCTTTCATCAGGTCACCTCAACACAACTCAACATTTGCAATGAGTGTGGCCAACATGCCTACACTCCTCAAACGCCCCAATGATCTATCCAAATCATTCCAAGTAGAATGAGCCACCTCAAAGAACTTCTATGCCTTTGGCATGTTCACACCAATACTCTACCAACTCCAACCAACGATCTTGGTTGGATCTCTAAGTCATCACACAATCGTCCACAAGTCACCAAGGTGTGCTCTACCTCATCCAATGTTCCATACCAAAGGCGAGTGAACACCACCAAAGTCACTTGGTTTTTGTTCTTCCCATTCATATTGACTACCAACAATTCTTGGTCGACTCCTTTATTGACTCCATCCGTCTCTTGGAACAAAATTGCCTTGCACCTATTGCAAGCATCCAAACTTTGGCACTTTCATTATGACTTGTCAATTCATCGCATGATCCAACGAATCTGGCTAAGGAACCAAACACCAGGGTGCCTCATCCATCCTCTCAACTCGAAACGAACATACTTCACTTCCCACTTCACCGCGACGACTTGTCCAACACACCTCATCAAAGAGTTAGGCAACTTCTCCAAGTTACCTCCACGGTTACATCCAAAAATGCCTAAGTCCACCACAAGACTTGTCCAAGTAGGTCATCCAAGCTCTCCGCACATTCACCCAATCAAGGAATCCCAAACTTCTACAAGACTTCTTCAAATCTACATCACTTGAGTCATCCTCGAGTCTATCAGTTTTCATCGTGGAAACATAATGCACTTGAACTACTAAGTCATCCATGTTCCCTTCAAGGTACTCGCTGCAACACTTGAAAAATGCAAGAACTTAAGCTAACCATACCTTTCTCAATGGAATCCATCGTTGCAACCATGCTTCAAGTCTATTGTCTTGGACCTATTCTTGCCCAAGCAAGTGACTCTTCGCATGGACTCCCCTCAATCATCCTCTGCAACTCCACAAATTTGCAAGAACTTTGTTGTGATACAAGGCTGAGTCTATCCGTCCACTTCTGAAATCCATCTAAGTCCCAAACTTTGCATGCAATTGGCTGAACTCATCTCTAATGTCTTTTCATCTCCACACCTTGATTGCTTCTGCTTCAAGGGACTGTGCATCCACCGCCCGACCGTCAAGTCATACTGCTGCTAACTAACTGTCATAACTCTACGAAGAGCTACCTCGTCTTAAGGTTGTGATCTCATCCAACAACCCAACTCAACTCAAGTGTTGTTCTCGACAATGCATGACACGAAGACTTCATGATGGAAACATGCCCAACCAAATTCATGTTGCGAAGCTGCTCTAGGTTGTGCTAGGTTGTCCAATGCACCCAATTGCTTCACCGTGTTGCAACCTAGAAATGCTCCCCTTTGCGATCACTTATGTGATCACCCTCTGTGTTTTGCTGCTATGATCACTTATGTGGTTGTCTCTGCAACAAGTCGCGCAACAGATCCTGCGTTCATCTACCTTGCCCAAGTGCTTGATTCTCCCAACAAACTATGTTCTTTCCAAGGTGTGCACAACGGGTTCAACACTGACTTCCATCATGAATCAAACCAACCAAGTATGCCTCTGTGACAAGTTATGCGGTCACCCACCCTGTCCAAGTGCTCCATCTCACCACAAAATATTCTCTTGGTCCATACAAGGTGTGCACCCAGACAAACCATCCACCCCACCATCAACTGAACTTATGTCGTAAGTCCGATGCAAATTCCGTGATGAACAAGTTTGTTGCACTGAATCGTTCACCAAGTCTGTGAACATTCCCACTTAACTTCCTTCGCACCAAACTTCCTTTAAAGTTTTCTTTGATACCATCTATCACCAAGATAGTGGTGAAGAGCTCCCCAACCCTTCTCTAAAATCTACAACAAACATGCTCTGATACCATATGACGCCGAGATAGTGGTGAAGAGCTCCCCAACCCTTCTCCAAAATCTACAATGAATCTACTCCAATACCATTTGTTACATCCCCACAATGTGCCTTACGATCATGTACCTCTTAAGGATGTGTGACACCACAACATTTCTCACTTGGCTTCTTGGCAACACCAAGGATACTTCATCTGGACTACACCTCTTCACCTAGAGCATACCCATACTTCGTTCTAGGATACCGACTAGTCACACTCCTACTCTAGTGCAACTCTTGTATATTTAGACATTCATTAACAACTTTACCACTTAGTCATTTTTAAGCATAAATCCAAGAACATGAGAAGCCAAGATAACAACAGTGAAACAAACAAGAGAAACATATATATAGTGCGGGCGACACAAATCATGCCTAACACCCGACTAAGTCTTTTTTATTGTAGAACAATTACAACATGAACATTATTGGCTCGGTTTACAACTTCGGCAGAGTCAAACGACTCACCTCACCTCACCAAGACACTCATGAATAGATCCATCACCAAAAGGCTCTCTATTGCAACCATCTTTGCAACCACCTATGGTGCACCTCAGATGTGCTCTCAACCGCAGACTTGTTGTCTCTTCCTTTCTGTAGACTTCACAAGTTTTGGTTCTACCTCACACATGCCTCCAACAAACCTGTGTTTCCAGACTTAGCCAAAATCTGCACAAGAGAAGTTCGCCCAACTATATCCACCGAATCCTCCTCAAGGCAACAGAAGTTTGTCCATGTGGAGTGACTTGGATCCTTGATGGAGCTACCTCCCTTTGTTTGCCTCAGAATGACAGAGCTCTCTTGCTCTCCTTGTCTTGCCAAAACTTTCTTTCGTTGGTTGTGCACCTTTATTCTCTTATAGGCTCTCTAAAGGTCACCATCACAAACCATCGTGTCCTTTGGGGGTGTCCCGCCCCTTCGCGAATCCATGTGTCCAGACAAATCGTCGTGCCCCTTCGCGGACCCGGTCACCCAAACGAATCGGCACACCCCTTCGTCGACCCTGTCGCCCAAACGAATCGCCGTGCCCCTTCACAGACATTGTCTCCCAAACGAACCCATGTGCTCGTCAACTATCGTGTCCCTTGGGACCAACACATCGAACCTTGGTGCGCCCCTCATGTCGGCATGCCTAATCTCTTGGTCGCTTCATACTTCGACAAGCCCATTGGTGCGTTTGCATGCCCAAGACGTCCACTTGCTCAACTTGGATGTCGGAGCAACCCCAAGGTTCATCTCTTCAAGGACTTGGGCTAAGGTCTTTGCGCCATCTAGTCGAAAACCTTATAGATCCAAATTTAAAAATATTTGCCACAATACAAACCTTCCTAACCTCCTAAGTTATCAAAAGTGTGGTGATCTTGGAAAGCTTCTCACAATATTTTTTGAGTACATAAATGCAATTTAAAAAAAATGAAAATAGTCTCATATAAATGTTAATCATCATCATCATATTAATTAATTAATTTAAATTTAAATTTATTTATTTAATTAATTAAAAGAAAAACTAAAATAAATCAAAATTTGATTTACCAAAATGTATGAATGGTCACTATCTATAAAGTTTGTTTCTTGAAATCCATGAATGAAAGTTAAATAAGTATAAAATATAACAGAAAATAATTTATTATTATTATTATAAATATAAAAATGATAAAATAGATTTTATTTATTTGTTAATAATATTAACGTAGAAATAATATATTGAAATAATAAAAATATTATATAAATAGAAAAATGTAAAGATGAGAGTGTTAGAGAAAGATGAAAATCAAGGAGCAATTTTTCTCCGGGTGAAAAAAAAAGATGAGATTGTTAGAGAAAGTATATAAACCCAAACCAAATAAAATGAATGGAAGAAAAAACTGATTTTTGTTGGGTTCCACTGGTTTACTAGATTAATGCTTTGCCACGGTGCAGACCCGTGTTCGATTCCCAGCTGGTCCAACATTGTTCCGCCTCGTTTGTGCCACTGATGTATTTAATCATCAGTTATTTGCTTCACATTGACCAATCTCCGCCTCGTTTGTGCCACTGATGTATTTTATCATCAGTTATTTGCTTCATATTGACCAATCTCAAATCTCGTCTCATATTTTACTTCTTCCCTCGTGTTATTTTGATCTGTAAACATTATTCCAAGTTGCAAACACAACTCTAATCCCACCTGTTGGGCAGTGACCCGGGTTCAATCCCCGCAACGGCCTTTAGGTTTACCCGTGGATGCGGTTTTTCCTTATTTTCAGGTCGATTGTTTTAGGTACTTTCAATTTAAAAATTAAAATTTGGCGTGGCCGGTCCTCACGGATTTTGTGGTTTACCTATAATTGCCTCCCGATATGTCGTGAGTTCGAGTAGCTACAAGAAAAGGAATGATGAAGAAAATTATGCGGTGCTAAATAGTACCCGAATGTTTTCTTAAATCCATATTCAATATTAGATTTAGCCTCTTCATATGTATTATACAAATTAATGGAATCATGAAAGTTTTCTTAAGTCGATATTCAATATTAGAATTAGGCTCTTCATATGTATTATACAAATTAATGAAATAGTGATATTCACAAGTTGTTGAAAAAAGTAGTGGAGAGAAATGAAGGTTTGTGATTTTCTTCAAGATAATTTGTGCATTTTCATTTGAGAACCTGCTCGACCTTAATGAAGAATATCCTCAAAGGAATATAGACTTTATTGTAAGAACTTTTTTGTTTTTTTATAAGGAATATGTATGTGTTTTTTTTATTTTTTATATATATTTGTATCTTATAAATTGTTTTAATAGACTTTATTGTTAGAACTATTTGGTTTTTTATAAGGAATATTTATATGTTTTTTTTTATATATATTTATATTTTATAAATTGTTTTACAAATTTGATTGTAATAATTTTCGTGAAACTAAAGTTGTGATGTATGTTTATATCAAAATTATAATGTCAAAAATAGTCATAATTAGGTCGTTATATTCAATGAATTGTTTAAAGGACACTTGAAAACTAGAAAACCAAAAAGACTCTATTTAAAAGAGAACAAAAATATTAAGATTTCTATTTTTTCTAAGACTAGGGTGGTGTAGAAGGCCTCGCATCACTTGAAGTCTTTTGCTTCTTCGCCTCATCATCAACCTCTTCCTCATCAATGGTAATCAGGTTGGAATTGATACCCTGAGAGCCCAAAGTACCCATCACATCCACTAGTTCAACATTGTTACTTGGATCCCAGTCCTTCACTTTAAATTTGATCCCGAAGGCCACTCTACACAACAATGTGAACTTTGCTTCAAGTCTTCTAATTTTGTCTAGGGTCTTTACTGATCTATCCTCCTTTTCATCCATTAACAGGGTGATGAGAGTTTTTGCAAGCCAATAGAACTCCATAGCCCTGAAGACTTCGATATCTTAGGATTGAGTGAACCTGTGTCTTCAACGCAATCCTAGAACTCTTGCTCAATTATTTGCTTCAAGGTCTCCTTGCTTCTCAATCTTATTTTTCCTACTAGTTTATCCATTCTTTGTTTTTTTTTCTAGTGGGATATGCTTATAATAGATTAGCTTGGCCTTCTTGGTAGCTCGTTCTTCTCGTGTGCCCTAGGTCCTTTGAGAGGCCTTCCTTTGCACCAAAGGTTTCTAAGACTCCCTGTGCTTGGTGCCTCTCTTACTAGATTTTGGTAGGTTGTAGGTATTTTCTTCCGCCATTGGAGTATCCTCGTCAAAGAAAATGAGACTGTCTTGACCTCTTGCAAACTAGTCTCCTACAACCCAGTTCTCCTAGCCCCCATATTGCAAATAGGGATGTACCATCTCCATGAGGAAGAAATATCCCCTCAAGCTTCTAACGAAACTAAGAAACAGTAAGGGGCAGTTCCACCTAAAAAAAAAGGCTCCTATAGTAGCCTTTAAAAAAACCAGACCAACTAACACAACCACCTTAAAACACCCTTTAAACCTCCTCAACAACATGCTTGACATGAAACCCCCCACCCCTCGAGTTAATCCCCTCTTGCCACACAAGACTAAGACAATGCCCAGGATCAATAGTAAACAACAGAAAACAACTAGGCCTAAAAATAGAGAAAGATACCTTGAAACCAACAGTGTTGATGAAGATAGGAAGATTCTTGGAGAAGCTCAGGGAAAAACCACTTTCTATAGAGTGATTTTTCTCGTAACAAAATTGGTGACCATACTGGGGATAGAATATTCTTTTCGGGTTTTGGAGTGTTTTTCTCCTTTGATTGCTCTCAGTTAGCTTGAGTTTCTTGTCGGCTGATTGCCTGACAACCTATTTTCATTTTGAGTCAGAGTTTCTTGGCCTTATCCTTAACCTGGCAGTGTTTCAATACATATACCCGGGTTTTCCCTTGAAAGACGCGTACATACGCTAGTTGTCTTTCTGCAGGGAGCGTATATACGCGGTTATCCCCAACAGTCGCATACGTCATCCTTATTTGCTTGATTGTTGAGTTTAGTGTTTGTTGGGTCAGTTTCGATGGTTGTTGAGTCTTCTTGGATCTCCGTCATAACTATTAAGTGCCTTCATATTGATAGGAAACCTTCATTTGGTTGAATTTTCGGGCGATTTTTCTTTCTCATAATATTTTTCATTGGTTGTCCTTGCATCTTGGGATGGGTGTTTGCTTCTTGATATCTTGCTTGGTTTGTCTCTTTTGCTTACAATAGGGTTTATATATCAAGTTGTTCAATCCTTGAATTTTCATTTCATTTATATTGAAAATACAAAAAATAATACATTTTGCATTATGGAATTTGATCTTTTGGGTTCTTATCATTGATCTTGATACATGTATGGAAAGATTGCATCTTATTTGAAATTGCAGAGTTGAATTGAAAGTTGCATTTTTGAAAAGCTTATCATTTATTGAGAATTGAAGTTAGGACTTAGCATTATATTCATATTCATTTTTTTTACTTACTGAGTCATAACATCATCAGTTTCACAACCACATCTTTTGAGTAAACAAAGCCACTAAAAGTAACGCTGATAAAATTAAAATTCATTAGACACGATTTTATTTTTCAGGGTATACAAACTAGCTTAAGATTTAGAGCCTTAGAATAGGATTTTGTGAGTAAACTTATCCAAGGCTATTAAACTCAACATATGTGTCTGACTAAGGGAGTGGTGAAATCCATTGTATAATTGGTGATGTTAGGAGGATTTGCTAACACCGGAGTTAAACACGAGGTCACGTGAAGTTGGTTGAGGAGATATCCCTCCAATAGCTTCTTAGCGTCAGAGATATTTCTAGGGATCTATTTGTATATGGGGGTATTGTTGGTATCTTTACCTCTGTGAGAGGCTGTGCTTTCGAGATTTCGGGCTTTGTTACCCTTCCCATACGGTGGACTTGACTTACGACTGTTCGCCTGTGCATTGGTTATATCATGGTGGCTTTAGTTTCTTGACATAGGTAGCCACATAGGTTACTTCCAGGGGTTATTCTGCAGGTACCTTGATTTAGACAAGGGTCAAACAACACATAGCCTTTATGGAGGATTACCTCTCTGAGGGGATCTGACCGACTGTGTTGTTAATCCCATGAGAGCCCTTATAACTGATTCTAATACCTTCAATATTTTGAAGGGAGTCTCAGGCCTCTCTTGAGTCTTTTCCTTCTAAAAGGCGTAAATTTATCAAACTTGGTATGCACACCTCCACCTACCATACTTTTGGTCATACAAGTATGAGTACCGAGTCGATTCAAAAAGATACCGAGAGTCCTTTGACTCCCATACCTACCATAGTTAATGGAACTCCTTCTACGCCTTCGGCCACTATGGTTGTAGTGTCGAAGGTTCCCATCATCACTCATGTACGACCCGTAGTTAATACTCAACCTATAGTAACAAACCCTTTTGGGTCTCTTTTTAGTTCATCAAGGTATAATACTCGGTCCATCCCTTCGGCCTCTATCCCTTTCTCTTATGGTATGCTAAATTTCACATCACAATTTTCATCCTCCATTCCAGCATCTAATCTGAATCCTAGTATTGGACTTGGGGGCATGGCTCCTCCACATATTCCACTCTTTTTTGGTGGTGCTCATATTCCGCAAACGACTCCTATGGTTGGAAGCCTACCTCCTTTTCACCCCAGGTATAATTCTAGTCTTAATGCTCCTGGATGGAGTAATCAACCAGGTGGACAAGCCACTACTTATGTTTCGTCCTTTACACCTACCTCCTCCACACTGATTCTGACCAACATATTTGGCATGACGAATACACCTCTATCCTCCAGATTTCCACCCAGGGGAGGTCAGCTTCATACTTTGGGAAACCCCCAACCTGGAGCTACTACGGCTGGGGGAAATATTTACAACTCTCATAAGAACATTCCTATTGGAATGGTGCCCAACCAACCTTTTATGAATCAATTTGGAGGGGGGTTTTACAACCCCGAACAAGGCCATGGTGCATATCAGAACCCTGGATGGGTTGCGATTCCCCATCATCAATATTTCTCGAGAGCTTGGGGCCAAATGTCGCAATCTCATCTCCCTTTTCTTCCCACGCTCAATTTCCTAGAATTTTCAATATTAATGAATGACCCGATACATCATGAACCGACATGGTCCCCTATCCCCACCAAGCTTCCTTTAGATATTCATAAATTCAAGGGAAAGACTAGTGAGGATCTCGGTGATCTTGTCACTACTTTCCATCTTTGTTTCTATTCCAATTCCCTTAATGACGATTTATTCATTTAAGATTGTTTCAACGCACCCTCATAGGGGTTGCAGCGAAATGGTATATAGAGCTAATAGGGGGGGACATATGGGAATTTTAATCAGATAGTTTTAGTTTTCCTCAACCACTTCCAATTGTTAGTTCGTTATGACGTTGGCATAGAAATTTTGTCATCCCTCTTCTAGGAAAAATTCATCCATATCTCGGATCACATCCAAGAGTGGAGTAGACGGAAGACGTTGATCAAAGCCTAAATTCCTCCATAGTTCATGTTGTAATGGATTCTTAAGTCTTTACTTCCTTATATTATGTTTATACATTCGGGGTAACATCTGAAGAGGAAGTGATTTTTAAATCCCAATGGTTAGATCTCATATATGCTCAGTCTAGGATGTTATACGAGATTCTTCCTGACGCGCTGAGGTCGAACTACGACCCTAGACAAAAGCCCGAGCCTCATGTCGATGGCATTATAGGCTCTGGAAATGTTAAATCTATAGACTTGGTGACAAGCTAGTTGAAAGAGTTGTCTCTAAGCCAGTCTATAGGAGGACATGCTCCATCTGTGTCCTCCACTCCCACTCAGTCGACGAATGTGCATTCTGTGCAGTTGTCAACCAACCTGAATAGTAACCAACAACTAGGAGAGAATAAAAATAAAGGAAGTGGTAACAATCGTAAGGGTGGGAGGAATAATGATAATAAACCCAACGACAATGCTAAAAATGATAGATTTAAGGTTAATGTTGGTGAGGGAAAGAAAGAGAGGCAGAAGGTGAAATTCCCTTGTAAGCTTTGTACTGATGATCACCTTACCCACTTGTGCCCCAAACTCGAGGAAGTTGTGAGGATTTTATCTCTACCGCCTGCTGTGCTGACTAATCCTTTTCCGCATCATCAACATATGGCCTCTAGCTCCTTTAATGCCAGAAATGCGGTGAGTGGGAGTCAAAACCCATCGGTGCAGGACAATGACCGTCTATGCATAAATATGGTCAAGTCTCAAACTAATGTAGCCACTCAGTCTCATGATTACAGTTCTTCATAGGTTGTTCCAGGTCTAAAGTCTCCCCCTCCTCTAGAGATGCCTTTACAGATCGAAAAGCCAAAGCCTCCTCCTTGTATTCCGAAAGTAGTAATCAAACGCTCTACCCACAACCCTAATGCTAGAGCTTCATAGAACTACTCTATTGTTGAGGATCTAAGTCAAACCCCTTGCACGATGTCGACTTTGGAGGTACTCCAGATGTGTCCTTCATAGAGGAATTCCTTGTTATCTATGTTAGGATCTCTATACCCCTGTGGCTCTAAGATTATCAATATCGATGTCATAGATGTGAAGCCTCGCTTTCCTTACCATGCGGCCTTTCAAATCCATGTGAATTACTCAAAGTATACCATCAAACATATTGTTATTGATGAAGGCGCGACAACATGTGTGATATCCCTAATCTATTGGAAATCCATTGGCTCTCCAACCCTCTCTCAATGTCCGATTATGTTGACCGAATTTGATGGTCGTTCTTTCCATCCCCATGGTATTATTCCTATGTTTCTAGTCTAGTTAGGTGGGAAGATAATGGAGGTGGATGTCGAGGTGGTTGATGCGCCCCTTGACTATAAATTATTACTAGGGCATAACTGGACTTATGCTATGATTGCAGTCGTGTCATCCATTTTATGTACTTTATGTTTCCCTCACGATGGGAAAATTGTGACGATCGATCAATTATCCTTTGCACATGGTAGTCCCAATGCATCAGTTGGACCTTCAATCCCCGTGATCGACAATTCTCAGCCGACAACTGAGGATATTTGTGTCGGAATGTATTCCTCCCTTATGGGTACCTTTGATTTCGTGGCACTAATTCATCATATCTATGCCATGTCTAGTAGGTCTGCTTCGTCAATGAGGTCTGTTCCTTTTCGCAGTTCGTATTTTAATGATCCTTAGATCCTACCTTCCCTGACCTTGTCTTGTGATGGCTAGAAACATATTGGAATGGCAATGCCACTGTTGGCGACATAGATAGCATATCATGTTGTTCTTGACTCTACTGTCGACCCAGATCTTGTCCCCTCGCAAACGGACGAGGAGGATCATGTTCTCCTGCCCATATGGGCCACCTCATCGTCTTGCTCACATGATTTCCTTGATGATACTTTACCTTCATATGAAGAAATATTAGAGGCCATGAATGGTTGGGATAGGCCATGGGATGATATGCATCATCACTCTTACTTCCTCCCAGATCTTTCTAGAATCAAACAAGACGATTTTAGATCTACCCTGAGCGAGATAGTCGGTCACGTCGTAGTTCCACTAGATACATGTGGCATTTATGTCGAAGGAAACATGGCGAGTATTTATCCTACCGTCACTATCGACATCTCTCCTATTCGTGGTAAAGTTGAAAATGTCTATATTAGTGCAGATTGTTCTCCTGAAGAAATTCAGATCTACACTGAGCTCTTCAAATAATTTTGTGATGTATTCGCTTGGTCATATGAAGAGATGCCAAGAATCGACCCTCTAATTGTCGAACATGAGATTAAAACCTACTTAGATTCTAAACCTGTTTGGAAATGACTTAGATCTATTAATCCTAGGAAGGACCCTACTATTAAGGCAGAGGTGGAGAAACTGCTTAATACATGTTTTATCCACCCAGTTCCCTTGACTGAATGGTTATCCAATCCCATTCTTGTGAATAAGAAGCAAGGAACCATCCTTGTGTGTATGTATTTTCAAAACCTGAATAAGGCCTGTCCTAAAGACAACTTCTCGACACCTTTCATTGATCAGATCCTCAATGAGTGTGCGGGAAGTGAGGTTTTTTATTTTATGGATGGGTTTTCAGGATACAACCAAATTCAGATTAAACCCGAGGATCAACATAAGAAGAAATTTATTTTTTCTTGGGTTACTTTCGCATACCGAAAAATGCCTTTCGGCCTTAAAAACACTATAGAAACCTTTCAACGAGCCATGACCTTCACTTTTCACGATCTCAAGCATATAGTCGAATCCTACCTCGATGATCTCGCTACTCACTCTTGCAAGAGAGTGGATCACTCTAACCACCTTCGGCTAGTTTTTGAGAGATGCCAATATTATTGCATCTGTTTAAACCCTCATAAGTGCATCTTTTGTGTTAGGTCAGGTCGTCTTTTAGGATTCTTAGTCTCTAAGACTGGGATCATGGTGGATCCTTTAAAGGTTGAGGCAATACATCGATTGCCTCCCTCGCGCAATATTCGTCAACTTCAAGGTTTATAGGGGAAAGCTAACTTCTTACGTTGGTTTATAGTAAACTATGACAATATTGCTAAGGGTTTCTTGTGTTTCTTAAAGAAGGACACTCTATTTATATGGGATCAGTGAGTCCAGGAATCCTTCGATGTTCTTAAGAAAGCCTTGGTATCGACGCCTCTGCTGAAGCCTCTGAACTACATTAGAGATTACTTTCTTTACATTGCCGCGTCTGAAGGGACGGTTGGTATGGTTTTAGTTCAGGAGGATGATGAGCTCCATGAGCACGTCGTTTACTATCTTAGTTGAAACTTAGTCGGTATTGAACTCAAGTACTCTCATGTTGAGAAGCTAGCTTTGGCTGCCATACACGCAGTTCAAATATTATGGCACTATATAATGCTTTAAAAAACTAGCGTAGTTGCTAATGTCAACCCATTTCAATACGTCCTTACTAGGCATATCATAGGGGGAAAATATAATAAATGGATTATCATCTTGCAAGAGTTTGATCTCGATTTTGCATCAACGAAATCCAAGAAATCGCTAGTTTTTGCCGAGTTAATATCATAATTCCCTCTGTTAGATGATGACGTTATTCATGTCGATTCATTTGTGGATGAAAACATTTTCCTTGTCTCATCTTCAGACCCCTGGTATGGAGACATTTTGATCTATCTTCAAACCTTGAAGTTCTCTCAGCACCTTTCGAGAGACGATCGATGACATGTACATTGTCAAGATAAGAACTACCTTATCGTCGATGACACTTTGTATCGTTGAGGCATAGATAATATCTTGCTTCATTGCTTGACTCACGAGGAGGTTGAGTCTGTTCTTAATGACTATCACAGTGGGGCTTGTGGTGGTCATCTATTCGGGCTTGCGACAACCCAAAAGATATTGCGATCCGATTATTTTTGGTCGTCTATTTTTAAATATTGCATCGAAGCGGTCAAGAAGTGTCACCCTTGCCAGGTGTTCACTCGAAATATGTGTTTGCATCCAACCCCTCTTCACCCTGTCATCACCGTCGGTCCCTTCAGCAAGTGGGGGTGGATTTTGTGGATTGCAACCCAACTTCGGCTGGGGGGAATCGACATATTATCATGGCCATATACTACTTTACCAAGTGGGACGAGGCCATGCTTACAGTTAAATATGATGGTAATACTGTTGCGCTTTTTGTGTTCAATCAAATTATAGCCCGGTTCAGAATCCCGAGTGAGATTTTCATTGATCATGGCAGTCACTTTCAAAACGAAATGATGAAAGAGTTAGCATCGAAACTGGGGTTTGAACATGGTCAGTCTTCCCCTTACCACCCCCAGGAAAATGGAAAAGTAGAGGTTGTGAACTAGTCTCTCAAGACCATTTTGCATAAAATTATCAGCGAAAGAAAGTCTGATTGGCATCTCATGATTTACCCTACGCTTTGGGAATACTGAATTTCGGTTAAGACTTCCACCGGTTTTTCTCCGTTTCAGTTAGTACACAGTGTGGAGTTGATCCTTCCTATTGAATGTGAAATACCTTCTCTTAAACTGATAGTTAAGCTCCTACCTAACACTTCTGATCTCAAACAATTCCTTGTACACCTAGAGAGTCTAGATGAGCAGTGTCGAAATGCCTCTACGACTATCGAAGCAAATAAACGATGTGTCAAGGTCTAGTATGATAAGTCTGTATGTCCTCGACAATACGTTGAAGGTGACTTGGTCCTCTTGTATGACCAAGCCAAAGAACCGTTGGGGGTAGGCAAGTTCAACCCCATGTGGCATGGTCCTTATATTGTGCGACGTGTCTTAGAAAAAGGAGCATATGAATTATAAGATTATCAAGGGAATACGTTGGCTGATCCCAGAAACGGGCTCTACTTGAAAATATATTACACTTGATCCCCAAGCTTGGGCGTAAATCTTGGTATACTAGTGTTTCTTAGTGTATATATCTATTCCCTTTTGTCATTGGCTTGATTATCGAGTTTTCCCTTGGTTGGCAGATGTCAATGGAGTCTTTATTTTACTTAGGATTCACAGACGGTGCCATTCATCATACACAGAACTTGGCTTTCATCGCTTGTGTTGTTTACTCACCCGACGATCAACTGGTGTCTTCATGCGACATTTCTCTAGGTCCATCAACGAATAATGTGGCTGAATATAGCATCATTATAGAGATTTTATGCGATGTCATTTCACATGGTATTCGTTCTTTAGAAGTTTGCCCAGACTCCTAGTTAATAGTATGTCAGTTGAACGACAGTTATCGTGTGTGCGGACCTACTCTACTCCAATGATTCCTACCGGTACGACTTTTGGAATGACATTTTGATTTTATTACTTATAATCACATACCTAAAATTTCTAATTATGTATCTGATGCATATGCTAATTATGTTTTGGATTGGCATTTGTCACATAACTAGAGTAAAGAAAACAAATTCACCAATGTACACATTGTAATATAAGTAAAGTCGAAGACCAATGTTTTTATGTTTCATTTCTCCAAAACATATGGTGTTATAATACAAAATTGGGGCTCACACCCTCAAAATACATATAAAACCAATCAATACAATAACCATGACATCTACACTGATGCCACTGAATGTGTGTCATGATATCATACTATGTCATTTGCGAGATGCCAAAAGAGTGACACTAATGCACGGGGCACACCCACCACCTGCTGATGCATCGCTTCTGGTAGATCCTCTACCTGTACCATGGGAATCCTGTGTGTCAAACAAGACATGTTTCCCTGCACATTTTGAAGCACTCTCTCTGCATGTCCTCCTGTTGCATCATCCCCCTGGTTCCTCTGCCGATGTTGTGGGAATCCATCTAACCGTCACGGACCTACGTCTGCACAATAAAACATTTTTTTTTAAATAATTGACACCATCCAAAAAAATTTGCGTTTTTTATTCTCTTTAAAAAACACCAAAAAAATGAAATATATTTGAAAATTGTTTCATACCTATGTCTCTGTAGGCGGAACTTGGTGGAAATGGCATGTTTGGGTCTCCTCTGAAGTCAATCCTTGCATAAGGGTAGTCCTCCATGGCTATCACCTATCGGTTCCACCAGAAAAAATACTCATCATTGTAGGGGGTCGGTACCCTACCACCTCCTAAACGCCTCATCACCTCGGTCCACCGTGACATGGCTGGATTGAGTGGTCTATGTGGAGCGATCTCGACTCTAGGTCTCAATCCTCGAACTCGCTTGAAGAAAAAAATACACAAGATAAATGTGAACCCAAAGTTCCTCTTCCTACCATGTTTGTAGTCTGTCAACTGGCTCTTCATGGTAGCCAATAGTGAGGTGCAACAATCATACACTATGGGTCGTAAGCATTCCATAGAGTAGAACATCAGTGGCCTTGATGCCTAATGGAACGAGGCCTACCCCATGATATGTGTCAACACGAGAACGACGATCTTTAAACTCAGGTTGTTGATCACCCGAATAGGGAGTTGGATCCCTACCTTTTCTGTGCCTACAACGCAATGAGTGGCGATGTAGTCCTCTATGTTCATTCCACTCCCAAATCCCCTGGATTTGAGGTTCACCACCTCACCCCGACGTGACAACCCTGGAAGAAAGTAGATATCCTCGACTTTAATTCTCAATGGTTTCCCATCGAGGTTGAAGGCCTTTGTATCCGGATCCCAAAAGTTCACCAACATTTGGAGCAACCTCACTTGATCCCTCATCCCTTTGAGAGCCCAAGACTTATAAAGCCCACATATTTTTAATGCTAACTGGAACCCTAGATCTCTTTCCACTGCAACATCAACTTCCTCATGCTCTCTTTCTCTCCATTCTAGTACCATCCCGCAAGAAAAAATCCAATTTTTGAGTCAAATTCCTTTAAAAAACCAAGTTGCAGACTTGTACACGAGATGCAGTTTACACATTCGTGTATAGGGCTGCATATATGCTGTTTTTTTTTATAACAGTCGCGTATAAGGCTGCGTGTATGCGACCCGATGATCTACAACCCGTGTATACCCTAATTCCTAATTTGCGCATTAAAAAACTCAAGAAATAAGACCTAATTTCAAATTCTAATCCACTATAAATGAAGAGGAGGGAAAGAGTACTTACTTGGTCCAAATAGTTGTCAATTCCATCACTCATAGCTCCCACAATCGACACTTGAAGGTCGTGGGCAATTTGGTGCAAAATGAACTATTTGTGAGAAAATGTGAAATGATATGGTAAAATTGGTTATCTTTACTATTTATAGAAATTTTTTACCCACTTTACATAGTTTTTGCTAATATTTTGGCCCATTGGACTAATAGTGCGGTGGAAGGAGTTGGTTTTGGTGGTTTTATTCAGAGATTCTTGCGGTTTCTAGTGTCATTTCACTTGTTCGTGACTTTGGCAGGTATTTTCTTTTACCGAACATATAGGATAGGTCATCACTCCATTTTCCACACCTGCATTATCCTTTGACTTCGATTCGTATGCCTTAGGTATGAAACCATTTGTTAGCGACGCATAACCTCCTTACTACTACTAGAAGTGTCTTTAGCGAATTGTGGAGGCTTACCAAACATGGGTTCCCTAGTTAGAACCTATGTGCCATCTGGTGCCCATGCAAAGATTATTCCACAAACACTGGGAGTCCTTTATAGTTCCAATATGACTTTACATTTGAGCCTCATATTCTTACTCATAAGCATGCTGACCTATACCTATGGGACTCCCACGAGTCTGGTTTAAGCTCTTTTCCGACTCTCTCAAAAAGCGAAAACATTTCTGAGTGAACTTCTCTCTTTCACACTCGTAAATTGGATTTGAAAGGACGTCTTGATCCAGGTGGATATCGGTGGCCACCCACCTTTTCCAACCGGCTCAAAACAATTTTCTGGCAATTTTGGTAATTTACTATTTTTAGCAGTTTTTCGGGTCTTGAAACTTCCAGATCCGTTTTGAGGCCCTAAACGACGTTTTTTGGGAAAACGAGGAGCAACCTTTCCAAAATGAATATCCTCGACGATACCTTTCCAACAGGCTATCATGTGCCTAAAATGGAGATCATATGCAAAAGTTAAGACCCCGGGAAGTTGATGTACTAACTTACCCAAACGGGGCCCACATGACTTTTGGTGCTTCATCTCCTAGGGTTAGGTTTTTGGATGTCTAGGGTTTTTGGCATTTTTGTTTATTGTAAAAAGGCCTTCAGAGCCTCATTGTAATCATCTTCTTGCGAATGAGCACAACTGTCACATCTCTTCTCAGAGATAAGCTGCCACCATTCCAACAAGCTTGTTTTCCGTTGCATTTGATAGTTTCAGCTTATTTCCTTATTTAAAAGAAAACCACTTTTACTATATCTCTGTTATTTTGTGTTAAGCACCTGTTAAGAATATGTAGTCATTTCGCTCTGCTCATAAAATCTGGATCAGTGGTATCAGAGTGGTTTTCTCCTTGTCGTCTTAATGCATGTCCCCAACGAGGTCAGAGTACAAAGAGTTGGGTCTCGAGCTTGTTTCTCTTGAGGTCAAAATCTCTTTCACGCCCAAGGAAACTCTGATGGTAGGAGAAAAGAAAGATGATAGGACAAGAGATCCTTTCAAAATGTTGCTTGAGGAAGCCCTCATGCAACAGAGAAACGAGATGATGGATAGTTTTGCGCAAATCCTTCAGCGGCTACCAACAAGCGACGCATCTTCTTCGAGCGGAGGCGCCACCCCCTTCAAGGTACAAATAAAATTCGATATTCCTATATTTGAAGGTCATATAGATGAAGATGTTGTAGACAAGTGGTTGAATCTACTAGAAGGATATTTTTCTGTCCATAACTTTTCGAATAGAAAAAAGATTACTTTTGCGCTCCTCAAAGTTGTTCCCCATGTCAAAGATTGGTGGGAAACTTTCTGTGAGAAAAAGGAAACAGAGGAACCCTCATTATCTATAGTCACGACCACCTGGGAATCCTCCAGGGATTCTATTAAGGAACAATACTACCCTGTCGGAAGTTATGACGATTTGTATACCAAATGGACCACACTGCGGCAAGAAAGAGACCAAGCAATGCCAGATTTCACAAATATCTTCCATACCTTGCGCACCAAGCTGGGTATCAAATATTCAGAGCGACATCTGGTGCTCAAGTATCGCGGTGCTCTGCATAGATACATCCAGACCAAAATGAAATTTCTAGACATCTCATCCTTGGGCGCAGCCTACCGATATGCCTTCAAAATCGAGTAGAAGCTCAAACAAAAGATGCAAGAATTTGGGCCTGGGAACCCCGCACAACAAAATCTAGGAAACGGTGGCCCCAACCCACAGAGAAAAGGACAAAGAAAACATGGACAATATCAGGACAACTGGTCCAAGCTGCAAGAAAAGAAGGACATCGAAAAGACAAAGAAATACATCAGGAAGTGGTGCGACTTCCATAAGAGCACTTGGCATAACACTGTTGACTGCCTCTCAAAGCATTCGCTGGTGTCTGAAGTGAAAGCCTTTGAATTGGATGTGGTTTCTGACTCAGAGTCAGAACCAGAAAGGGGAAGATAGATCATTGACGCGGAACCTAGTGCCACCGTTGCTACCACCAAGCTCCAGCATGGTGAACCAGACAAGCTAGAATAAGGAGATCGCCTCTTCCATTCACAGATGTGGGTAAAAGGCACCCCGTTGCACTTCATCATTGATAGCAGTAGCCATAAGAACCTCATCTCAGTAGAGGTTGTCAAGCGGTTGGCCCTGTCGACAACGCCGCACCCACAACCCTACACCATTGAATGGCTCCTCCAAGGAAGCAATCTCTGCGTCAACCAACAATGCCGACTATCGTACGACATCAAGCCCTTCAGAGACAAGGTATTGTGTGATGTTGCTCCTCTCAAAGTTTGTGATGTTCTTTTGGGCCAACCTTATTTATGGAAACGTCATGCTGTATAT
>SNQJ01S0014144.1:216498-227920 GCA_010110895.2 Picea sitchensis
GAGCCTTACTTTTCCTTTCTATGCCCATTAATGACATTATTCACCTGCTAGCTTCATGTCCCATGTGAGGATTCTTTCTTTTGTAGTACCTCATCCAACTTTTGTAAGCAAAGTCATGCCTCCATGACCCTAACATCTGATCCTATTCTTGAATTGATCTAGTTATACCTCTAATCCTGATAAACCTACAAGCAACCATCTTGTTAGAACTATACATATCATACAAAAATTGTCAATTAAATTTACAGGTACCTTTTCATTTAAATGATAATATTATTCTTTAATTAATATCATTTTTCCTTTTTATCCTTTATTCGTAATGCTCATGAATTAACTCTCTTTTAATCATGATTGTGTGTCGGTTCTTTTGTCTTCATGAGTTGATCACGGACATGGATCGACTCATTATATCATACTCATGCTTATGTTGTGTTCTCAGTTCACAAACAGATCATATTTTGATCCTTTATCAATTCTCTATATTATTCTAGTGTTAACTCTCTATCAAATTAAATATTTATGAGGCACTTCCTTCAAACCATTTACATATGACCATATGCGCAAAACCACAGAGTTATTGATTTGATTATTGCCTCTTCTTTTCCCTTTGTTTGTTTATTCCATATGACCACAGGTGGTGACCAGGCGCTAAGCTAAGAAGTGATTGATCACTTATCAAAAACAACGGTCACATCTTAATGTCATGATGAGCTGGATGATTCTCATTTACTTAGGAACTTCAACTATTCATGGCTTCTAAATTCTGGAGTAGCAATTCCTCTAAAGTGATTACCCACCGAATGAGTCATAAAGCGGTGGTGACCACTTCTTGTCGATTAACACCTCCACTTATGCTATCCTTCCACTATACTAGATCATCGGTTGGGAAAGCTCCCGAAGTAGATCAACGGTTAACATTGACTTCAGCCTTCGGCGCTTCGCAACTTCAGAACCTTCAACCAGGACCAGATCAACAACCCTCATCCTCTTTCACGATCAAGGATTGAGATCCACTTCAAGACTCCGGCCTTCGGAGGTCTCAACTTTCCCCTCTTGCTTCCTCCCATAATGATTTTACCCGGAGTTCATAATCTTTCGACGCGTTTCCTCTCATAGATCAATGGTTGTGAATCCCTTTGACTCTTTGGGCTTCGGGAGTTTCAAAATCTACGCCTTCACTTTCTACCAGAGTGTCGATCCTCCGAACCACTGCGATATCTACTGCCATGTGTCTTCTAGGATTAACGGTCGATATGTACTCCGGCCTTTGGGCCTTCGGGAGTTCTCAACCCAATGCAAATTGTCACATTTTTCTCCTCGGGAGTGCCCAGTCTCTGGACTGCATGATCTGTCACCACGTGGCAAAATAATAGAAGCGGACACTTCGGGCTTCGAGAGTTTCAACACTAACACACTTCCAATTCTTCTGAACTCCGAATTCCCAAACTGGCCAATCTACTGACATGCGTCTCCCTTATCGGACGGTTTGTATTAACCCTGGACTTCGGGACTTCGGGAGATACTGCTACAAAGATCAACGGTCCTCGATTACTTCGGGACTTCGGGTAATTCTTTCCCTAGTGCTTCTCTTTGCAAAACGTTCCGGAGTACTAAGTCTCCAAAGTGAGAGATCTGGTGCCACGTGTCCTTTTTGATGGACGGTCCAGATGAACTCCGGGCTTTGGGCCTTCAGGAGTTCTGGATTTTCATATTCGTCTTTCTTCCGAAGTGGTTATCCGTTGGAGTGTAGGATCTCCTACCACGTGTCCACTTCGATCAACGGTCTGGATCTAGTTCGGCTCTTCAGAGTTTCGATGTTTGAGCACTAACATGTCACATCAATTAATTCTTTTCAATTTGTGGGGGAACGCATAAGGGGTTTGAAGTAACCCGCCTTTCACCCCACAATTCTTCTGATCCTGACACGTAACCCCTCAGTGAAACTGTGGTTTGGATTGCGGGACCGCCTTGGGGAAATAACTCCCGTGTAACTTGGTTCCCTGTAATGCCTCCTGGCCATCGATCTCTCTCCAAGAAATCTGACGGTTGTGACTTAACCTTTGCTTCGCTTTCATCGGACAACCCTTTTTCACATGCCCTCTGATCCAATGATCCTGGATCTCTCTTGATCCCACAGTGGCGATCTCTCCCAAATTCAAAGAGGATAGTCACGATCCTTCAAATTCTTACAAAGGATCTATGACGTTCTAACTCCTGCGTAGATTCTGGAACACCATTCCTCCTGATATTTTCAACTTCACGGTTAGAATTTGATCTCAACCACAAGAATCTGACCAACAGACTCAGCCCATACCGGCCCAGTGTTTCAACCAGAAGCTCTGATACCAATCTGTAACATACCTGACCACCCAGAGGCTGGGCTATGCCACTTAAATAGGCTGCAATACACCCAACCACCCACAGGCTAGGCATGTTGCAGTCCCAAGACTCAGTTCTCTGATATCTAATTCAAAGAAAAATGGTTTCTCAACAATGTTAGAGCATGCACACCACATGTATAAGACAAGATCCATGCCACAACATAAAAGAGATAAACATTGTGCCATGCACAACAAATAACCAGCAGACATGCACATTAGAATACATATCTCAGAGATAATTAAATACACAACGGAATACATTAAACAAAAAACACAGAGAGCACTTATCTTTGCAAGTAAACGTTCACCAACTGGCTGTATAAAAAGGACGTTCCTCCCAACTATAGACGTTGTTGTTCATTTACTCTCAATAGCGAGTCACTCCCGAGCTAGGGCTATGAATCCACAAGGACGGGTCCTAGGCCAAGTCTAAATACACAGTAGTTGGCTAAGTAGCTCTCAGGTTTCCCAACCTCACAACAATCCTAATTTATATCTCTCTTTCCCCCTCAGCCTGCACAACCCCAAGAAATGAACACCTTTCTCTGCCATGCAGTCCCTGAGGCTGTTCCATTTCTCTCCAGGGCTCTAGTGCTACTGGTCAGGAAATATCCCTACTGGAAATTCCAAGGACTCTCAGCTATGGACAGTTCCATCCGAACCGCCATCAAGTTCATGCACACAGACATCCATTCCATCCTAGAATGATCAGTAAATCATTACCACCATTCAATGATGGCTCTCCTCTTCCTGCAATTCATTTCCATGCTCATCCCAAGAGCACACGAACTGGCAGTAGTGAGTGAAGAGGAAGAATAACAAGTGAACTAGTGAGAAGAGGATGAACCAAGGGAAGAACGACCCCAAAACAACCCCCAAGGGATGTTTAAATAATTACATGAATACAAGAGCCACGTGGCCTCCCTCCCAAAAAGCTCATGTAACCCCCTCTTCTCCATAAAATCAATTATGGGTAAATAAAATAATAATAACAAGACTTAGCCCCTGAATCCCCCTCTCTTGTGGAATCATAGCCCCCTATCTCTTTTGTCCTTGTCGGTCTTGCAGTGAGCGGTGTATTTTATTAATGTATAGGAAGTGTTACATTTCCTAGGCACTCTAACCCCTTTTCAACTTTACCGACTCACCAGCCTAAGTCATATTTACATAATACATTATAGTTTATAAGGTTTAGAACCGGGATGTTACATTCCATATACTAGAAACGTTCCATCTCGACCCTTCAATTCCATTTGAAGGCTATAAATGGGCCATATCCAAGCTGTGGAAGAAGGAGAAGAATTCAAATTTGAGAGCAAAGTTACTCTGGAGAAATTATTCACTTCATATTGAGTCTGCATCCCTTTGTACTTTTAATTCTGAACACATTGTTCAACCCCCAAGCTCTTACCTCTTTGATGGAGAACCTCATTGTTTCTCTTATATGAGCTTACCTTTGGTGGAGGATTGAAGTGGTGGAGGCCCAGCTGGAAGGGACTTAGTTTCTTGGTTCCAAGACGTGCCAACACGAAATTTTGTCAATCATACACTTCTGTTGATCATATTTTAACATAAATACTCTTTTCTCATCCAATCAATGTCTTGCAAATATTTGTTATGAATATTGATGGATTACGCTATTATATGTGATAACTATATATATTATCACCATATTCTTGCGTATCTTGGTTGTTGAGGACAAGTTGCAAGTGTATATATTTGAGTCAAGTGCTCAATGGTGGTCTTCTTCGAACATCTAGATGAGGTAGGCTCTTTATCTTTTCTTGTTAGCATTTTTGTTTATATAGCATACTTGAGACTAGAGTTGATTTCTGCAGTGATTCCATCTGTTGTGGTTTACCCCATGCCATAGAGTGGTTTTCCTCATAACATGGATAGGGGGTTAGAAGTTAATGTGTTAGGATCCAAGTTTGGTGTTATTGGGTTAGTGGATCATGACGTTTAGGGATTTATAGGTCAGCGATAATTAATAGTGGTTAGTATGATCAATGGTCATCAACTATGGTCAAAACTAGTCAACCATGGTCAATGAAGGTTAAGGGATAGTAATTTACTAAGGTTTGTGTGTTAGTGGGGAAAGGGGTTTTTTATTTATGGGGTTAGAGGTCAATGGGGTAGGTGTGTTATGAGGTTTAGGGTTTAATGGGTCAATATAATTAACCATGGCTAGTATGGTCAACCATGGTCAACGATGATCCATCAATATAGTTAATGTAGGTTAAGAAAATTAGGCGATAGAAAATTAGTGAGTTAGGTGGTTAAATTGAAATTAGGCTTTGATTTTCATTTTTTTACCATTTTAGTTTTATTAGTGTTGATTTGGATTGGATCATCATATAATTTTTCATCTATCTTGGTACTTTCCAGGTCGAAAAAATTGGAGTAATCATCTTGCAGGGCCATTTTAGTGGTAGGTCCTAGTTTGGAAAATTGGCGCCTCGAGCCTTCTGGAGCCAATTTGAGGCATTATACAACATTTTTGGGGGTTACAACATCGAAAACTTGTGCCCACACCCTTGATGCTGACCTACACACTAAGACATTTCCAATAGTTCGAACAACACCTCATTCATAGCTCATATGTGAAAGTTATGCCTCCCGCAAGTTGACCTACCTTGTTGACCACCATGATATGAGTGGATGCCATGTCACCCCCCATTACTCACACATATGGGGCTGGCCATGTGTGTAATTTCAAGAAGAATCTAGAAGGTCCAAGCCTTAACACTAATTGAGGGTTGAGGAAGTCAAAACCCTAACTCTAGACAATTATTAGGCTATGTTAAATACTAGGCTGTTGGGAAGAGAAAGGATTCCATTCTTTAGTATTGTACTTGTTCTGGAGACGAGAAAAACATCTAGAAGTGGTATTTTGAGAGAATAATAGAGGAGGAGGAATAGTTTGTAGCAGCCTTTCAAGCCACAATGTCAAAGGTAGATCCACAATGAGTGCATCTTTCTCTATATTTATAGTGCCATAACTAAAGAAAAGAGGGAAGAGCATAGGCCTCACCTTCTAGTTGGGTTTTATCTTGTATTGGGTTTCCTAGGATATATCTTTTGTTAACTTGTGTAAGGATGGTGTGTTCTTTTTCCCATTTATTTCATTTTTTTATTTCAATTATTTCGTAAATCTGAGAAAAGCTAGTAATTAATCAATCTGGGATCTAAGGAAAATTAGTTTGCATATTCGAAGATTTCATAATATTATAAGATTTTTTGGGATGAACTGTTCCAATGAAATATCCATTGTAGTTTACAGATCATATTAGTATCAGAGAAATTTTCTTTGGGGTATTTGTGGAAAGTTACAAGATCTAGCAATTGGCTTAAGAAGAAAGATGCAGAATCTTAGTCATGGCAGATGAGTCTATTCACAAAGCCCTTTAAATACACCATAGGATAGATTTGCGAGGATGGAAGAGAAAGTAGTTGATATATCTCACAATATGACCCTCCTCATGGTGGCTCTAGAAAACAAGCTTGGACCGTCTGGGGAGGTTGGAGGCTTTAATTCAAATATTATATCAGAGGGGAAACCATGAGATAATGAAGATCCAAAAAAGGAGTTAAGGAAAGAACCCGAGAAAGAGAAACCAAGTTCCAATGCTATTATCCCTTCACAATGTTTATTTAAAATGGAAGAAAAAATGGATATCAATCCATACCAAGGTGATATCGATGAAATAAAGTTGAATCATTGGTTGCAACAATTATAGGTCTATTTTAGTGTCCATGATATAGAAAAAGAGCAGAAGATTCATTTTCCAGACTAAAAATAGAGGGCCATGCATTAACCTAGTTGGAAAGTCACACATAAACACTTAGGCTGGAGGGTGATCCACCAATAACTAGTGGGAGGATTTAAAAACCCTCATTAATTCCCATTTCTACCCTATTGGGTATGTAGAGGACCAATGGATCTATTGGAATTACTTTAGGAAAAGGAAAGGGTAGAGTGTGAAAGGGTACAACATGGAATTCATGAAGATGGATATTATGCTGGGTATCCCTCCCAAAAACCCAAATGTACTCCTCAAGTATTTAAGGGGTCTACACAGTCATTCGCGAAAGAAAGTAATGCTCTTCAAGCCAAGGATAGTTGATGAGGCTTGTGTGCAAGCACAATATATGGAAAATATTAGCCACACAAAGGATAGCCAAGTGGTTCCAAATAGAAAGAGAACCAAGATGCTTCCAAGGAGGGAAAGAAGAAGTGGAAAGTGAAAGACAAGAAGATGATAGCAATTACAAATTAGTAGAAGGATCCAAGTAATCATTATAACCATTGCAATATTGATGGTGACACTGAAGAAAAGTGTTGGAAACTACATCTAGAGAAGAACCCTAAGAACCATATGAATGATGCCAAGAAGAAGAACCTTAATTCTAGCCACATATTCAAGAAATTAAGTAGAGAGAAGCTCATATGTGGATGAAAATATTTCTTGCACTTCAATGTAGAAGGAGGTGAATATGAGTAGCCTTCATCATGTTAACACTCTGTAAATTTCCTAGAGGTTGTCAGGAAAGAAAAAATCTATGGGAGGTAACTTTATCCAACCACTTCGAAGCTGGGATCTAGCCCTACTAGCTTCAGAGAGGGATCTCTCTGTATGATTTAGGTATGTTTTAAATTTAAAATATTAGGCTAGGTAAATAAAATATGTTGTTTTTGTTTGTTGTAGTTTTCGTTGGGTTGGATGAGATAGTTTACACGTCCATTGGGCTATGGGATTTGTATCATGAAATAAAAGCTAAACCAGAAAACAGAGAAACTTTTCATAGGGAGAGATAATGTAATCGCTGGATTCTTTTAGTAGCATAAATGAGGAATAGCAGAAAAAAGGTGAGAATGTCAATTACAACAAAGAAGCAGTTAAGAATTTCTTTATTGTAAAATCAGAAGATGAAACACTTAAATATCTTAAATTCAGAAATAGGGTATACAAAGATAAATCCTGCAATGTTCGTTACTTTCAAAGATTAGATTTAGCAAACAGTGTGATAACTAAGCGAGAATAACATTTAACTTAGAAAGGAAAACATCACCAGTGAATACATGCAAGAATCCTGTAAAAATGCCTCTTTGTATTAATGGAAGATCTCTTGAAAAATATTACAGTATGATAGCTCGCAGGGCATGAAGATCAACCCTCAATACTTCGAAAAGTGAAGTATTTATAACCCAAAATTACAAACGATCCTGTCATTAAAGATCAGAACGTGGTAAATCTATTTTTAGCCTAACTAACTTAACAAATTACAGAAATCTAGGAAATTGTTTGATGATGTGTCGCAACTGCATGTTGTTTTCTGGGTGGACCATTGGTGAGGCCTCTGCACGACCTCGTCTGACTAGAAAACTAACTGGGATGGGACAGCTCATCGATTACTCGATCAGGTTGCAAAGTTCTTCCCATCGAAGATGACTAGGAACGCTGACCTTGAGTAACCTTCGGTAGACTTCATCCATCTCTATGTACTTGGAAAAAGTAGGCTTGGTGATGAAGATATACCGAATCTCATGCTGAATGCTGATGTCCAACTGAAGTGCATCTAGGAATTCTTTGCCAGTGATGCTGCCTTGAATCCCTGAAAATTTTGAACTATCCTTAGCCACATCAGCTAGTCTCTTTTTGTAATCTCGGAGCATCATCAATTTGTCATTTATCACCTTCAAACCAGGAAGACCTTTCTTCTGTAGAGCCTCAATCTTGCTAAAAAACCTTTGTACCCCTAGGTCCATGGCCTGAACCTTTTCTTCTAGCTGTAGCATCAGTCCTCTCTTGGTCAAGACTCTTTTGACCTCAAGGATGGTTTCTGTTCTATCCTCAATTCTCAGCTCTTCTAGCTCCTCTCTGGTTTTAGAATTCAAGAATTTGATGATTTCATTATCCTGTGTGGGCATCTCTCCCAGTTCTGATCTGATCTTCTCGATGGCTTGTTTACTTCTCTACACTAATTCATTTTTCTCAAACATAATCTGTATCATTGGCCATATTTCGTTCATAGACTTGGTGATGTCTGTCCAGACACTCTCTTTGACTTCGGCTAGTGTTTTACCTGCCACTGTTTACTTCCGGAGATGTTGTAACTCTTGTTTAAGCTGGTCAGACACCTGTTTTTCCTTGGAGAAGCTGGTTTGATAAGAAGATTTGAGTTCCTGAAGGTTCTCAATCTCCTTTTTGAGCCTGCTAATCTCTATCTCCTACAGGTTCATCTCCTCCATAGATTTGGCCAATTCAACCATCTTTTCCAGAGACGTTAGTGGATTGGTTGATGGGACTTCTGCTAGTGATGTTGTGCTCACTCCTGAGAGTGAAACTGCACTCAATGGAATGACTTCCATGGGTTTCAACTGTTCTTTCTCTTTCACTAGCTTCTCCATCTCAACTTCCATTTCCTTCAGTTGTGCATTCTACTCCATGATCAGTTTAAACATTTCATCTTTTTCTCCTCCTATCTCTGCTATTTCCTTTGCCTGCGAGTCTACTGTTGGTGGCAACTTCAATTATTTCCTCAAAGATGCTATGTATGCATTTTTCTTCTTGATCATCTCCTCGACTTCTTTCACATTCAAGGGATGGTACCCGATCTTGAGGACTAGTTCCTCCAATGTCTTGATCCTATTGTCCTTGGCAAAGGATGATATCTTCTCCAACTTCAACTGTGTCTGGACGTTGTTCAGAGACACCTGTAACCTGGAGGCAGTAGTGGAAGCATGTGCCAGCATGGAGAAAACCATTTCTCCAGTTTTCCTGTGCAGATCCATTTGATTGGCAGGATGCACATCTTTGGTGTGGAATTCAAAGGTTGCCCTTTTATAGTCGGTGATTACCTTTGGGTCTGACACCTGTGCTTGGAGAAATGCCATGTGCATTCTTCCCTTCTCCATGTCGAATGTCAATAACAGCCTGTGTTGTGTTGTTGGTCAGAGTCTGATTCTCTTTCTTGATCAAATCATATTTCTCAAAGATGCTTAGCTTTGGTCCCATCTTGCCTGGCTGGTTGATTGGTGGAGTGTCTGTAGTCTTCTTTGGTAACATAGTGGTTATAATCTACTTGCTACTTGTATTGAGGAGCGACCGATCAACCTCTATCACTGTAGTGGATGGAACTTCCTTTTCTCCAGTCGAGTCAGGAGATGGACTTGTTTTTGGCCTCTTGGTATGTAGTCGAAATTCTTCTAATGACACTTCAGTGACAGGAGGTGACAGATCCTGCCTAGGCCTTTTCTCCTTCGGATCCTGTGGTGTGGTTGTCTATGATAAAGTGACCAGGGGGTCCTGTTGTTCTGTTTCAACCAAAGTGTTTGGTTCCCATCCTGTCTGATTTGCAAATTTCTCTACCTCATGCCTAGATTCGTGGACATACAGGATATTCTTGTTTTTTATCCTCATCTCTGAAATAATCCTTCATGGATCATAGTGCCATGTGAAACTCACAAAGAATTTCATTTCCTTTAGCATCCTGTCTGCTTCCTCCCTGACACCTCAACTGTTGCAGATGAAAGACCCAATCTGCCCTTTGATTTTGAGTTGTTGCTTCTACTTTAAAGATACAAAATGAATATCATCCGAGTTTATCATCTTCCTTATGTATTCCAGAGAAAAAATTATGATAGGTAAGTATTTGGGCAATTTATATGGGGCCAACTCGCACCCATAGACTCTAATCTCAGTGTGATCTTGGCACAGGTACCAATCACCAGTCTTAGTATGATCCAAGAGATGTAGGATCCTCTAAACTTCGTCATTAATCCTGGGTTCGGGTCTGCCGCTGAGCATACTCACTACTGGGTGGTAGAATTGATCGATGAACTGCTTGAAAATGAATTCCGTGGAGTTATGTCTGAGTAGGGAAGTCCATGCGATTACTGCCTGGGGTCTGCCATCTCCATCCATCTTCTGCATAACGCTTGGAAGAACACGAACAAGTATTCCAGTATTGAAGAATACTGGAACATGCCTTCTGTGGTGAAATTGACAAATTGCTCGTGAATGTTGTTCGCCAGGAACGTGCTGAAGTCGAACTGTGTAGTGGGCTTCTCATCGGTGGAGAAAATAGACAAAAATCCTAGAATGGGTTCATCTACCCACTGATCTAAATAATAACCCAACAAGGTGCATAGTGACATGATAACTTGGTTTCCTTTTGTTGAGAACATGGAGGAAGGATAAGGGGGATTTGTAGTGGGGAGCTGAGCAGACTGTGGAAGAAAAAGCTCAAATATTTGAGCTCTTTGAGGAAAGGTCATCTTTTGGTATAACTCTGTAAGGATTTCAAGGTTAAAAGGTGATGCAGAGTCAACTCGGGTTATTTGCATCATTTGGTCGATGGTTTCTGGTGTGATGAGGAAAAGAACTTCCTCAGATGAGGATATGGTGGCTCTTTGCTTGGGAATATAGTGGGCTTGGCACTTGAGGGCGAACTCTGGGAAATGGCAGATCTGGGGGAAGAGATACAGGGGTAGGTTGGACTCCCAGAGTCCAATTTTGTCACTTTGTTCCAGGAAGACTTCTTTAAGCCATGGTTGAAGGTCTGCGAAGTCGAAATCACACTTGGTGTCTATGATTAAGTAATCTTTGTCGGCCAGTGGAATCCTGTCGAGGTCGATAGGAGGCAGGAGAAACAGATTCTCCTCTCCTTCTATTCATTTTGACTTTGGCGCCATTATTGTAACAATACCTTCAATTAAAACAACATTAGTAGGGATGACTATAGATTGAGGCAACTGACTGTAAAGGAGAAGAAAATGGGGTAAATTCTCTGGTGCGATGAGTGGGTAAATGGTGAAGGAATGAAGAGTGAGGGTAATTTTGAGTAAACGAGTATCCGTTGGGTGCGGGGGACAGGTCAGCTGGTTAACGGATAAGTTATCCAGTAATAAATGGCCAACGGGTCATTTAGGATGTGAGATGGCAGGTGACAGTGACTGAGGGCTACGGATGAGTGATGTGGCAATTATCGATTGGGGGAAAAATCACGGTGAGGGGACTTGCCACGGGTGAATGAGG
>SNQJ01S0014145.1:6263-23616 GCA_010110895.2 Picea sitchensis
TGTGGAAGTCCCCTCCATCTGACCAAGCACTCCTTGATGACCATGCTCCTCAACTTGTGCTCTCTCTGCTCTAGCACCTCCTCTGGCACTAGCTCCAACTGTCCCTCCTCATCCAAGGGTGGCAGCTCCTATGAAATGGACACATGTTGTCCCACTGCCTTTTTAAGGCAAGAAACATGGAACACGTTGTGTATCTTGCTACCCTCTATCAAATCAAGCTCGTAGGCCACTTCTCCTACTCTCCTGATGACTCTGTACGACACATAGAACCTGGGCTTCAACTTCTCTTCCTTGCTCCTCTTCAACAAAGATTGTCTGTATGACTGTAATCGCAGAAAAACCAAGTCTCCTACCTCGAAACTACACTCTATCCTCTGTCTATCTGCATAGATCTTTTGTTGGTTATGTGCTACCTGTAGATTCTCCTTCACTTCCCGCAGAATCCTCTAACTCTCCTCAATCCATTCTTTGTCCCTGAGGACCCTGCTATCCCCAAGCACAGTCTCCACAAAAGAGGGTTCATTGTATCCATACAATTCTCTAAATGGTGACATACTAATGGACACGTGGTAAGTTCTGTTGTAACAGTACTCACCCATGTGCATTGTTTCCCCCCCACATAATTCCTCATATACCCCTCCACCCATTTGTTGATGATCTTCATCTATCCATCTGTATGTGGGTGGTAGTTGGTACTTGTGGCTAACTCTATGTCCACCAACCTAAAGAGCTCCTACCAAAACACGTTGATGAATCATCCATCTCTGTCACTGACTATCTTCCTGGGTAAACTGTGCAATCTAAAAACCTCCCTGAAAAATAGTTTTGCTACCTGTATGGCCTTGTAGTCCGTGGGTATGGAAAAGAAGTGTGCAAATTTGGTCATCCTGTCGACCACTACAAATATACAGTCCTTTCCCTGCACTCAAGGAAGTCATGTAATGAAGTCCATAGAGATGCTCTCCCATTTTTTCTCCGGAATGGGTAGAGGTTGAAGTAACCTCGCGGGGTATGTCTGCTCATACTTGTTCTTCTGACAAGTCGTGCACTCTTGGATGTGCTTCAGTACATCATTCTTGACACCCTTCCATGAGAATCTCTCCCTGATCTGCCAGTATGTTTTGAAGAATCCCTGATGCTCGGTTGTAGGTGAATCATGGAAAGCCTTCAGAACCTTCCCTTTCAAGGTAGAGTCTGGAACCAAGTAGATCCGGTCCCTGTAGAAAATGACATCATCTAACACTTGATATCTACCATCCACTACATGTCCATCCAATACCTCACAGGAAAACTTGTTTTTGGAGTACTCCACCAACAAATGTGCCTTCCAGTCTTTACAAATATCCATCATCGAACACCCTGTTGGCCTCCTAGACAAAGCATTTGCTACGACATTCATTTTTTCTTTAACATACTCAATGTCAAATTCAAAGGCTTGGATCTTCCAGACCCACTTCTGTTGTCTCTCGCTAAGGTCTTTCTGATCCAGGAAATACTTGAGACTGTTGTGATCAATCTTCACCACAAACCTACTACCCACCATATATTTTCTGAATTTGGTTAAGGCATGCATGATTGCTAGCATTTCCTTATCGTAAATAGAATAGAGTCTCTCTGAATCATTGAGCTTCCTTCTCTCAAACACAATGGGATGGCCCCCTGCATCAAAACTGCTCCAATCCCCACCCTTGATGCATCACAGTCTAGGAAAAACAACCGAGAGAAATCTAGAAGGGCTAGAACAGGGCATGTGCTCATAACCTCCTTCATTCTCTCAAAAGTATGATGTGACTCATCAGTCCACTGAAAATCACCCTTCTTGGTTAAATTTGTGAGTGGTGCCCCTAATTGTGAGAAACCCCTGACAAACCGCTTGTAGTAACTGCATAACCCAAAGAATCCCTTCAGCTCCGTGAGGTTCTTGGATGTTGGCCAATCCAAAATGGCCTTGATCTTCTCCTGGTGAACCTGTACTCCATGCTCACTGATGATATGCCCCAAGTACAATAGATCTCTCATCATGCACTCACACTTGGACTCCTTGGCATATAATGATTATGCCCATGTCATGTTGTAAATCAAAATATCGTCGAAGAGTACCAAAAGGTACTTCCTCAACAGCCCCCTGAAGATGTGATTCATGCAATACATAAATGTGGTTGGTGTGTTGGTCAATCCAAATGGCATGACCAAAAACTCAAAGTGCCCAAAATGGCATCTGAAAGTTTTCTTCTCTATGTACTGCTCTCTGATGTTGATTTGATGATATCCTGACCGTAGACCAATTTTGGTGAAGAAAACTACCCCATGTAGCTCGTCCATCAGCTCATCTTTGCGTGGAATGGGGTACATGTTCTTGATCATCTTCTTATTAAGGGCTTTGTAATCTATGCACATCCTCAATGTGCCATCTTTCTTCAGTACCAGTACAACTGAAGAAGCAAAAGGACTCATGTTGGGCCTTATGTGCCCCATCACAAGCAATTCCTTGATTTCTTTCTTGATCTCGTCTTTGAATCTCTTGGAATGTCTATAGGGCGTGGTGATCACAGGTGTATCCCTTGCCTCCAACTCAATAATATGCTTGAACCCCCTGTCAAATGGCCTCCCTGGTAGTATCGTCTCAAACATTGGCTCATACTGACTCAGAAGCTCTATGATCTGTGGATGGTAATGCTATATTCCCTCTGAATCCTTCTGAGTGGTGATCAGACACTCTGTTGCATATGCTATGTCACCATAGCGGAAGATCCCCTCCATCCTCTTCGTTGATACTGCTCTGGGTGCTCCTGTAGAAATACCTCTCAATACTACTCTCAACCCCCTGGCATCTCTGAAACTCATCGTCAATGTTTGATAGTTGAACCCAATCTCTCCCAATGAATATAGTCATTGTACCCCCAACACTGCATCTGTATCTGACAAGTCAACTACGTAGAAGGCATCCATCAGGGTGTAGTTTCCTAGCTTGACCTCTAGGTCTGGAACCATATCCAAGCACGTCATAGTATACCCATCTATCACGGCCATGGTAAACCCCTCAAACTCCTCAGTGTGTATCCCCCTCTAGGCTACTAAGGATGCATCAATGAAATTGTGGGTGGCCCCACCATATACTAAATTTGTCATGCGTTGCCCCTGTATAAGTCCCTTGAGACTAAGAGTGGTGTACCTAGGTACTTCGGAAAGGGTTTCTATGGTCCCCTCTTTCACTTCTCTGTGAGGTTTTGTCTCCTCCTTTGGCTATGCTTCTGCTTATGTCTGAGGTTTCTTCGGATGTCACTCTGGCTCATGTGTAGGCTCATCCTCTGATTCATTGTATGCATGTGACTCGATCTCCTCATCCTCCTCTTCACTGCCTGATTCCATCTCAATGTAGTGGATCTATCTCTTTCCCATGCACCGATGCCCTGGGACCCAAGGGTCTTTGCAAGAGAAGCAAATCTTCTTCCTCATCAACTCTCATCTGGTGTCATCATCCAACTTGGGCTTACCCTTACAATCCCTCTAAGGATTATTTTGATCCTTGTCTCTTTGTGGAACAAAGGGTTTGGTAAAGGTTTTGGGTTTTAGCATTGAGTCCCCCATGTATCTAGTGCGCACAATGGCCTCCTGAAGGGTGTGAGGCTTGAAATCCTTAATCCAGCCCCTCAATGGCTTCGTCAACGCCTCGATGAACATCATCACCAATTTGTGCTCTAAAATATTTGATATAGCCACTGCCTTCTGCTGGAACTCTATGATGAATGCCTCGACTGACCTTGTTTGTCTCAACTATGTTAGATCCATGAAATGGAGTTCTAGATCCCTCATGTCAAACCTTTACATCAACCTCTCGGTTAACTCCAAATATGAAGTAATGTGGCTGTGACCCAAGGTCACCAGCCCATGATACCACCACTTGTGGGCCTCCCCATCCAAGTGCAAGGTGGTGAATCTAATAGCTTCTGACTCTGTCATCGGGTTGAGATTGAAATATGTGTCAATCTTTTGTACCCATGCCTGAGTTAAGCATCGAGATGACTCGTCGAAAGTAGGAATATTCATCTTTCCCTCCTTCTTAATGAAGTCCATGTTATGAGTCTGAGCATTGTCCCTCTGTGCCTCCCTGGGCCTGTTATGATACTTGATCAAACGGTAATCTAGCAAACTCATATCTGCATGAAACTCTGTCCCTAGTGCCAAATAGTCTCTCATGTACTCTCCAAATGGGTCTTGTGGCATTGCCTACCCCTATCTCGGCTATCCTCTGGTCTGCCCTGACTTTCCCAATTGTTGTCCCCCCTAGAACTATGGATATAGAGGTTGAGGAATCCTCCCAGATGATGTATAGGTACGGATAGGTGAAGAATCCCCATTCGCTCCACCCGGAGATCCATTGGTGATCTGGGAGGATCTCGAAATACTCAAAAATCAAAGTTCTCCGATGCTCACGAAAATTACGCCATTGTGAAGTTCTCATCGCAAGCTTTCTGGTGGTGCAAACAAATCGTAAATCCGACATCGTATGACGAAGTTATGATGTTTTGAAGTTATGCACAAACAGGGAAAAAGTCAACAGTCAAAGGGTGACATGGCATGCTCAGAGACTAACATGTGGCAACTAACAGAGTGGTGATGTGGCAGGCATGGTTGGCATAGTTGACACTTGGCAGGTTTCGGTTGGTGCGCTTGGCAGGTTCCTAGTTGGTCCATTTGACAGGTTCTTATGGTGGCACGTGGACCAATCCCACGATGACATGTGAACCAATCGAGTGGTGCCACATGGCACTCTGAGATTGGTCAAGTTGACAGTGGTCAAAAGTTTGTTGTATATCCAATAGGGACAAGACTCGAACTCATGACTTCCTAGGTCTGAAACTTGCGCACAACAAATCATGTTATTATAATCCTTAGTAAAGAGTATAGTATGTTTTATTAATAAAACTAAGGTTCTCGAACACAAGACTCGAACTTGTAACTTCTTCCAAGGTCTGAAACTTGCGCCCAACAAAGCATGCTATTATGATCCTTGGTAAAGAGTATAGTATGTTTTATTAATAAAACTAAGGTTCGAGATCATTGACACATAAAAAAGGTGTCAAGGAGGATCGGTCCAGCGACTTCCCATATCTTGTGGATATCTACGCTAACCAAAAGATAAGGCCATGGCTTGTTAAGTCTATCCCACGTATATAATATAATGTGTAAAAGATACGTTGAAGGTTTAGCACCTAAATCCCGTGCCTACCAACTACTCCAAATTCGATTTGGGATATGATGTTAGATCCACGGGAGTTTATTTATGGGATTTGGCATTAATGTTGGTCAAACAAAATATACATCACCCAAAAAGAAAAGACACGTATATTTAATGGATTATACCACTTAAAAAAGGAGCGAATCAAATTCCAACTAATATTATATCATTTCCACAATAAAATATTCGTTGGTATTGGATAAGTTTGGATCATTTAAGTTGGATATGCCTCCAATAAATGATAATCTATTTTCCATTAAAAAATGGATATCATATGCTTTTAAAAAGGGGCACGAATCTCACATGGAAGTGGGTTATGATATTTAGTTATTATATGGTTATTTTTAAACCATATATAATATTCTTTAAGCCCATTTAAAAAAGGATGAAGCTCTCTAAAGTGGATATTTGAGATATTTTATGGGATATGGTTGTAAACCATATATTTGTAAATCTCAAAATTTGTATTTAAGTGTGAATGTGGCTCTTTTGTTATTTAAGCAATGGCATTTTTTCAATGTAAGGGGGATTTTTTGTAAAAGTTATTGAGCTTTTTTGAGAGCATAGCAGATTTGTTTATGGAGACCATGTATGCAGCAGCAGATTGCAAGCTTCTTATTGATGTAATGAGTATTTGGAGAGAGCAATAAAGCGGTCACCACTGGAAGCAGGACTCAAAGACGTAGCTATCATTGGGTGAACTCTAAAGTATATAAAGTATATAAACTTAACTTGCAAATTTTTTCAGCAAAACCTTCTCACATTCAGATCAAGTTTTTGGTATCAGATCATTTAGTTTTGAAGGTTTGACAGGAATTGCAAGCATTGCATGCTCATCATAGCCAAACTCAAAGAAGACCTCGTAAACAGGAGATGTCTTCACCGAGGAAGCTAGGTCCTTATGCATCTGAGGACGATTTCTTCGAGCCTTTTCAATTGATGAAAGTCATGGTGGAGGAGCTTTACCAGGAAAGAGGACAACGAAGAATTCCAAGAATTCCAAAGGTTGAAGAAGGTGAACCTTGAATAAGAGCAGAAGGAGGAGTTGGAGGTGGTGGACCTTTAGAACCTTCTTCTATTTCATCCTCCTCATCTACAAGTGAAGCAAGTGTACATTCCTCCAAGCAGAAGAAACCTAAAAAAACTCATCATTCTTTTGAATTGTCTTTATTAAAGCTTGATGTAAAATTTGAATTACCCACCTATGATGGTGAATTAAATGCAGAAAAGCTAGATAATTGTGTTAGACAACTTGAAGTCTATTGCAGGATACAAAGGATTGTTTATGATGAAACAATTATCCAACTTGCTAGTTTCAAATTGGGAGGCACGACTCTCATATGGTGGGAAATCAAAACTAAAGATGATCGTAGGAAAAGTGGTAAAATTATTTCTTCTTAGAATGATTTTGTAACTGCATTAAGAAGACAATTATATCCCTTAGCTTACATGCAACAAGCTATGGTGGACTGGAAATCATTAAGGAAAAGAAAAGGTCAAAGTGTACAAGAGTATACTCAAGAATTTCGTAAGAAAACATTAATATTGGGTATTCCTTTATATATGCAAGAAACACTTCTTAAATATATCGGTGGTCTGCACTCTTATCTCAAGCATACTATTCTTATGTTAAATCCTTCTAACTTTGATGAAGTGTGTGTACAAGCCATTCACGTTGAATCAAGGAAAAGGAATGTTGGTGGTCATTTTTCTACATATGCCTTACAAGGAAAGGATTCAGGGAAAGGCAAAGGGAAAGAGAAGAATACAACCACAACGAAGAAGGAGAAGCCTACTTGTAAGCATTGCAAGAAGGAGGCTATGATGAAGATCATTGTTGGATCTTAAATCATGAGTTGAAGCCAAAGAAGTATGCCAATCAAGGGAGAAAGAAGACCACAGCTACAACAGTTCAAGAAGATCCAGGATCAGACTCAGGTGATGAAACTAAAATTTTAGCTATGGGAATCTAAGGTATAACTTATGTTGCAAGTACTAGCTCTTCTAATTCAGATGTTGTAAATGATGAGTGTAAAATGAATGAACGTTTCCACATAAGGGTCATAACGAATCATGTTAA
Source organism: Picea sitchensis (assembly GCA_010110895.2). Classification (NCBI taxonomy): domain Eukaryota; kingdom Viridiplantae; phylum Streptophyta; class Pinopsida; order Pinales; family Pinaceae; genus Picea; species Picea sitchensis. Next base: position 13,583 of record SNQJ01S0014145.1, read on the forward strand.
AGTTGATACTCTTGTAGACAGTGGATCACAAGCCAATCTAATTAGCGAAGAGGCTGTAAATAATTTGGGACTTGAAACTAAGCCACATCCTAGACCATATCCAATGGAATGGATATGTGATGGTAATAATTTGCAAGTAACCAAACAATGTAAAATTAAGTTTGCAATCACTTCTAAGTATGTTGATGAAGTAGAGCTTGATGTTGTTCCACTAGATATATGTGGAATTGTACTAGGAATCTCATACCTTTATGATAGAAAAGCCATATTCTATAGGGAGGAAAACAAATATTGCTTCAAGAAAGATGGGAAAGAGTACATTGTTCATGCTCATTGCATGAAAAGTGGCAGGTCTTTTGCAACTACATGGCAGTTAAAAAGAATGGTAAATGCAAGCAAGAGTTTAACACTTATGTCTGTAGCAAATCATAAAAAAAGTGATGCTAGACATGAAATGGTTAAGTATATTTCTAACAATCATGAAGTGTCACAAGAAGTACAACATGAGGTTCAGATGCATCGATTGGTTATTGTTCCTGCTCATAATACAAAACATGTTTTTTCATTCTCATTCACATATTTAGTATTGTTGCTTAGTTTGATGCTAGTCAATGGTATATGGTTGGTAAATGCGACAAAGAATGTAAATGATTTTGCAATAGATGAGATGATTACTTTGATGAACAATGCTATCACAATTTTCATGTTTGTTGTGGTCAGTCAAGTGATTATTGTCCAAGCAGAGAGGATGGATGATACAGGACAAGTGGGGAGGCAATACCCTTACTTCCTGCATGAGTAAAACTAGACTTTTGGTGGTCTAAAAGATTCTAGTGGGGAGGTGTGATCCAGGAGGATCCTGAAATGCTCAAAAATCAAAGTTCTATCATTCTCATGAAAACTACACCATTGTGAAGTGTTCATTGCAAACTTTCTGGTGGCGCAAACGGATCATAAATCCAACATCGTATGACGAAATTATGTTGTTCTGAAGTTCTGCACAAATAGGAAAAAAGTTAACAGTCAAAGGGTGGCGTGGCATGCTCAGACACTGACACGTGGTTGCTGATAGAGAGGTGATGTGGTAGGCACAGTTGGTAGAGTGGACACTTGGTAGGTTCTCGATTGGTCCATTTGGAAGGTTTTTTATGGTGGCACATGGACCAATCCCATGATGACATGTGAACCAATCAAGTGGTGCCACATGGCACTCTGAGATTGGTACAGTGGTCAAAAGTTTGTTGGCACAAAACTCGACCTATGAGATTGAGTGTGGAAGGGAGTGTAGTCGCTTATGTTCATGTCTCTCATGTCTCTACTATGTCACCTGTAGTACTGAATGTATTCGTCCCCAATATGATTTCGACCCTCTGGGTATTTTGCACCTATTCTCATAATCATGGGGTCATGAGAAATAATTGCTTCACAGGCTGTCAGGAAGAAGGCTCAGATACCACTAAAATATCCTTGATCCGATGGATCTGGATATGCCCTACTGAAACTGATGTTTTGGCTCTCGTATTTGATACTCTAGGGGTTTCTGGATGTGTTTTAGTTTCTTTCTCTTAACATGTGTGGTGATTTTTCATGTGTGTGTTCAGATAGAATGATGTTTTACAATTATATCATGCATGTGAGTAATAAAGGACAACACAACTCAATAATATGTATTATGTGAAATAGCAGGAAATACAACTAGCATGTGGAAAGTAGAAAACTAGTCATCATCTAGATCTCATGGATCATTACTGGAATACAATGAAAACTAACATAAAATAACCAGAATCAGAAGATGTGAATGGATTTGCAAATGCACAGATAGATCAGCTACATGCAACCCCGGAAGCTCACGGCAACTGCTGCAAATGAAGATATATTCTCCCCGGTGGCTACACTCGTCTAATCTGCCTGAAAACTATCCCAAACTTTGCACCCTGGCCTCTAAGCTCCTCTTGATATATGACAGACTAAATATCGACTCACTGAAGCTATGAATAGACCCTAGATGAGAACCCCTAGGATTTTTCGCACCTCCTGGCTCTAGAAATGCACCCTGATGATTCCACTATCAGAATTGGATGATACATGTCTCAAAATGAGCGTCCTAGTCTCCTCTGTAATGGGTCAGGATGGTTTCCTGGGATCTGACCCGGTGAGCTCTCTGGAACTCGTGATGTACCTCCTCAAGTGTTGTGCACTTCCTGGTTGAAAGTTGTGCACAGGGATATTCCTCCGTAAGAATATGATGGATGATGGCTCAAAAGAATCACCCTAGATCCCTCTCAACTGGGTCAGAAGGATATGGTGAGATTTTCTCCTGTCTCGTCCAACTACACAAAATTGTCTCTCAAACCCTTGCACCCTCATTGGATGCAATGTGCACTGACTGAACTGGATCTATAGATCACTGAGATGGCAGGGTGAAATACATGGATGGTACTTCCGATAGGCTAGTGTGTGTGTTCCAACATAAAAACCGATCAGTGGTGGTGGTTTCCTCCAGAAATTCATAAAACATATGTTGAGGTCGACTTCCTCCTCTGGAACCTGTTTCTCAATTCACAAACCAATGATAATGAGGAATTAGGTCAAATTCCTCTTCTTATACCTCCATCGATATAATTTGACGTTGACATCACTTAATCTAGGCACATTTCTCTTAAGTCGAGTGTGAATAATTAATTAATTCCCCCCTTAACACCTTTTTCTTCTATTTCTCCTTTGACTTTGGCTTAAGTAACTTTTCCTATGCTTTTTGGCTTAATTCATCATTTATCCCTTTATTCCCTATTTCTCCCACTGTTCCCTATTTTTTCCTAACTATAGTCTACGTGAACAGATAGACTACTAAGTCACTCCCTGTTGAGGCTATTCTTGTGAACGAGACATCACAACCCAAATCACCAGGTTTGTCATTTCGAACTTGTTATCCCCATTTTGTGGATAACTAAGGAGATTATGTCTCGAGGCCCTCAGGTTGCAGATATGGATTGTTGAGAGACCACATGACCAACAGTATCCTTTTGCACAACTAGAGACCCACATCGCCACCACAATGACCCAACACTTGGTCATTGTCCACACCAGCTTGTCACCACAGGTCACTTGGGTCTTGCTCCATGCATTACAAGTCAGGTATAATGGTGGGTATCATTTAATATTTGAGGCATTCTAGATTGTGTATCAGAGGTTATTTTTTATTATGAGACATTTTCTTTGGAAACTATGCCTTTTACCTTGTTTAAATGATGGTGGTTGGCTTGGGGCACTCAAGTAGATGGTCACCCTTAGGACGGGGTGTTTATGGGAGCTTCCTTTGATGAGTCATTATGCCACTCCCGACCATAATTACCACTTTCCATCATTATTTCCCCCCATGACATCATCTCTTGGGATTTTGGGGTAGACTGACCCTAGAAGGGACCATTCCTCATTTCATGGGAAGAAGGGGTTGAATGCCCAGAGGGGAGTTCGCTGGAAAAATATAAAATCCTAATGAAAGAACCTTCTAGATGCTTCACCCAGGGGATCCTGAGAAAGTAATGAAAAGATTCTCCACAAGAAAATAAGGACCTCATGAAAAGAATAAATAAAGACGCTTAAAGGATCAGTTGAGGATAGGGGGTCTCATCACGAGCCATGATATCACGTCCATGGGTATCTAACGGTATGACATTACCATTTCTGGCCATCACACCAGGATAATGGATCTCAATTGTGTTATCGTACAATTTGTACTTGCCCAAAATCCCAAGGAAAGTGGGTACAGAATTGGCATAACTGGGAATAACCTATCACTGTCACCTTAATAGGAGATCCATTTCTATTTAGGAGTATGTCAAGACTACTCAAAGGAAGATGTCCATGGTGACCTGGGGGGTTTGAGAAGGCTAAGGCAAGTAATCAAAAGGAAACCCCTCCCCTCTCACAGATCACTCAAAGCAAAGGGTTATTCATGTCTTATAGAGATGAAGCAAATAAATAATATTGTGTACCTACCCAGAATAAGACAACAAGGCAAAAAGGGGCACTTTCTAAGTACCAAAATGATTGTTAGTGCTTCATAAGACAATGAACCTTCAAAAAAGTAAACTATATGATATGAAATTGCAGAAATACAATAGTTTATAATAGCAATTAATATTTTATAACAACCACAAGAATTATGCCTAAAAAGTGCTTGAAAATAACAAGAAGAAATAACTTTAGCCTAGTTGAATAATAAAATCTTGTTACAAGCAAGTTTTGCAATGTCTAGCTAGAAAAATAGGTCACTTTTGTAGAGAATTTGTTGCAGTTAGATGGATGTAGCAATCTTTTGCAACAACAACAAATTCTAATGGTCAAAAGTGCAAGAAAACACCATACAAAGTTAGCACTTAGCTAGCAGATTGACTAGCAAATATCACAATTGAGTTTTGAATGAGTTAAGTGCAAGTTATGTAGGGAAATGTATCCAATCAATGTATGTTTGTATGGTTGTAGAAATGTTTTGCAATAACAGCAAGTCAGCTAAGGAGTTAGTCTATTTTAGGGTTAGCAAATGTTAGTAAAAGCTTCAAGGATAAAGGTTTGAGTGCTTGTTTGATCAATCAACACTTGTAGATGGTAGACTAGTGCCTTTCTAGGGTAATGGAGTCAATAATGGCAGTGACAAATATTAGAGGAAAAATAGCAATGATAATGTTATGTCAAAGGGATGGATAGGATAAGGAAGGTGTTGGTATCCCAAGGCCTTAAAAATCCAACTCCTAGAGATAATTGCTAGAAAGTAACAATGGTTAGGCCCTAGTGGTTTCTCTTTTCTTTGAACAAATTGTAATAAAATATGTAAATGGGCATGGAAGTAGGGTTACTAGAGTGCTACAATGGTAGGGATCTAGTATCCACTTCAATATAGGTGTTTTTCAAGAAATTTTAACAAGTGGAAGAGTATAGAGAAAAAAATAGCAACATATGTCTTTCTCCTAGGGTTTTAAGCAAGAAATTTCATAATCTTAGACATGAAACAAGTAAATTAACCATAAGAATTCATTCACAATAAAGAAATGCATATTTTCCACTTACTTCACCAAGAATAATCAAGCATAAACCCTAGTTGAAGATACTCCACATGAAAATTTGCAAAATACACCAAGAGATGCCTCCTCGGAGAAGTGCGCACCACTAGATTTCAGCCAATAAACCTTAAAGAAGGTTGAATTTCAGACCACCACTCGTGTGATGAGTCAATGATGAAAAAATATGAGAGTTTTATCTCTTATTTATACAATATCATAAAAGGCCGACATGGCCAAATTACATCAAAAATCCAGTTTTTACATAAATTCAATAATTAAAACCCTAATTTCACTTTTAGAGATGACGGCATGCCCTTCTAGGGTGACATTATACCCCCATCATGGAACGCTAGGCCTCAAATGCAAAACGCTTGGCCTCCAGAGGCCTCAAATTCTACCACACGTGCCAACTAGCACCAAACCATCCTCATAAATGTCAAACCCTAACTGGATGACGTCAAGGGTCAACATGATGATGTCAGGGGCCTTCAAGGGCCAATGTCATGGTGGAAGGGAAATACCCCCTGGTTCTAGGACTGCCAGAGTGTCTTGGGGAAAACATCCTTCTTTCTTCCTGGTTCCATCCTCTAGTGTCTCTCTGCCCCTGATTGGGGTCACAACATCCATCTTCTAGGCTTTTAGTCCCATGGAGGTCCAAACTAATCATCTCTCCATATGTACCTGTCCACCAGGCATGGTCCTACAGCAACAAGTATGCCCTCCATGGGATCATAAGTCATAGGGATCATAGCAATGCCAATCACATCCAATAATCAAATTACCCAAACATGTGCATCAAACCCCCCTTTACCCAGAAAAATGCTCAAAGACGTTATGCAGTTTAACAAGTCAAGTTTGGAGAGGGTCTCAGGATGTCCTATTGGGCTAATCCTCCTCAAGTTTTGGGTGTTTCCCAGGTGAAGACCAATCTAGTTCATGTAAGTGTGTGAAATGGTGTAGAGGGAATATTTTTGCAAAGGGTGCAGTGATAACAGGGAAATGTAGATCTTGCCTGTGGGTGCCTCTGTAGAGGGAAAGATGCACCTTGTCATGGATGCCATTGTTTCCTAGCCCATTCAATGTCTTTTATTCTTTGTCTTATTACTTTTTATTTTCAAGAGAATAGTTGGGGGACATTGTCCTGGCATGGTGACCAGTGGTGACAATGTTACCCACAAGCACTTCACGGAAATGAGAAGGTTGGCTCGTGATGAAACCCCCTTTCTCTTGGCTATGCCACCAAGAGCCACTACCCTATTTTATTGTCTAGATAGATGGTAGTGTCATACTGCTACATTCCCATGGACCTAATAGGTTGGCGCATGATGATACCTCCCATCCACCAACTAGACCTTGAGTTTTTATTTTATCTTATGGGTCCCCTTTTCTTACCAAGAAGCCTTTTTATTTATTTCTCGAGAATCCCTAGGCGAAGCATATCAAAGTTTTTATTTTGGATTTTAACTCTTGCCAACTACTTTTACCCTATGGTCCTTTAGCCCCTTCTTCCCACAAGGTAAGGTACAACCCTTCCTAGTGTGGAAAACCCAATGCCCAAACCAAGGTAGGGGAAGATGAGAGGGATAATGATGAAAAAKGGTAAGTATGGAAGGAATGGACGATGACCTTTCATAGACCCACTCAATGGAAACTCATCCTAAAGGGAACCAACTTACTAGGGAATTATGTCACCCCCYAGGTATGAACAAGTTAAAGAGCATAATTTCCAAGCAAACATTATGAAATAAAGGAGAGTTCAGTGCAACACATTTAAATGCTTTGAAAATCAGAGTGACACGTACCATGATACCCAAACTCATTACCTCATGGAGAAATACCTACTGCTACTTCAGGACCAGGCTGGTGGGATGGATGTTGTTGTTGTTGATAGATGGGATGCACTGAAGAAAATATGGGCCCTCCGAGGCCAAGCTCAAATCGTATGGCTCTCGATACTCCATGTCTAGGACCTGTGGGCCTCGAGACATAATCTCCTTAGTTGTCCCTATGATAGGGGATAACAAGTTGCATGGCTAAGGGAAATGGCATCTCATCATGAGCCAACCTTCTCATCTCCGTGAAAGTAATTGTGGGTGACACTGCTATTACCTAGTCACCACGCCAGGGCAGTGGCCTCCAACTCACCCTATGATATATTGAAATAAAATACAAAGAAGAAAGATAAAAGGCAATTGATGGGTTTGGAAAAAATGCATTATGGACGAAGGTGTGGCACACCCTCCACAAAGGCACCCATAAATGAGATACTATGTGTTATCACATAATGTTGTCTGGAGTCGTATGTGTTCATTGTTGGTACCTAGGCCTATAATTTTTCCCTGTCCCTCTCCTTTTCATGGACCAAATCTTAAGTTTTTCCCCCTTTCGGCTTGTAAATCGTTCTCTGCTTGCCCTTGTTCATTTGTGCGTCCCGGTTTTCTTTGAATATCTTACCTGAGAGAAGCCTCAGCCCCAAGCCCCTCTATTTTTATCTAAGGATGAACACTCGTCTCCTTTGTTTCATTCGTTGTTCCCTTTGTTCTCCCAACCCACAACAAATTGTCCAAGTCATTGTTCACGTAGGCCGCAACCATGGGCACAAAGCACAACTTTCATAACAGTCCATTTTGGGCTTGAAACGCAAGAAACATGATGTTTAATCATTCAGCGACGGAGATTCTAGGAACATTCCAGATCAACAGCCCACAGGTGTCTGAAAGTCCACATTTTCATGAATTATAGCGCCATGAAAAGAGCCAAAGCCCGAAGCGAATGTGATTCGTCGATCTTAAAGTGGACAGGTGGCAGTTGATCCCAGTTTTCGGGGAAATTTCTTCAGGATTTTCTGAAGTGGGAAGTGTGTAAAAATGTCGAAGAGTCGAAGCCCAAACTCCTGAAGAAATCGTGGACCATTGATCTCGAAATCAGCAGGGAGTCGTTGATCCTAGCGGCAGTGCCTCCCGAAGGCCTGAAGTCCTGAAGCCCCAAAATAAGCATGAGTCGTTGATCTTGAAGGGAGCCACGTGTCTCCAATATCCTTCGCTTCGGAGGTTTTCCTAGGAGGAAGAAAGGTTTGAAGTTTGATTTTTCCTGGAGCCCAAAGACCCAAAATGGATCTTGGTCGTCTGAATCCATACTGCCACGCAGTGCCAGATCTAGAGCTCCGGGTAAAAGCGTAGAAGGAAAGCGAGATTTGAAGTTTGATTTTCCTAAAGCCCGGAGCCACGAAGGGATCTCATCTATCGATCTCAGGAGGGCCATGCATCATCATATCTATGACTCTGGGTAAAAGCAGTTGAAGGTAGAGGAATTTTGAGATTTGACTTTCCCGGAGTCCGGAGACCCGAAGTAATTCTCGACTGTTCGATTCAAGAAGACATGCATCATCAGATCGCCAGCTCCAGGTAAAAGCACATAGAGGAGCCAAAGGAAAAGAAGCTAGCACCTGAGTCCTGGAGCACCAATTTCATGGCAGAAGTCGGCACAGACACGTGGCATCCGTCTATCGCTGACATATGGCACTCATTTCAAGCATTTTAGACATGCTTTCTGCCTATTTTCGAGTGACACATGTCACCTCTCCATCTGCAACATATCAACATGGTGACGTCAGGCCTCCACATCAGATCATCCTCCGAGAGTTGTTATTGTTCAACGCCAAAATTAGCGCCCCATCCCAAGGCACACTTTTGGCAGATTCTAAAGTTGGTGGGCGATTAAGCTTGGCAGTGGCGCTAAATCTAGCGAGTGTGCTCAGATCGCAGATTAGGACTAGACCTATGGCCATAGTCCATTGCGGGGATGCAACATGCTCAGGAAATATTTTTCTTGAGCGGTCCCGCAATGGAAACCATGGTATGACGAAAATGCTATATGGAGAAATGTGATGGATTGTGGGCCCAAAAACTATCCGAATCTAAACCACTTTTGATGGCCCCGCAATCTCATGTTTAAGTGGCATCCTATCTGAGAGAAGCATGTAGCCGTGCCCCTGAGCATTAAGTCTCGTTCAATCTTTGAGGAAAGGCAGTTAATGGAAGGTAGGTTTGGTGGTTGAAACCTCGGTTCACCCCATAAATGGAAGGCATGGAAAGTTCGGTCATGGGAACTGAACCATCAGCCCGTGGTACCCCTGCAAGAAGATTTCCCTATAGACCCATGTCGATCTGAGCTCGCGTCTGACAAAGGGATGCACATTCAGTCTGACAAAAGAAGTCACCGACGCAAAGCTTTTATTGTAGTGATCAGATCACACTCCTGATAGTCAGGGGCTTTTCTGAGTATAAATAGATAGTTTTAATATTTTTTTAGGGTCGTCAACTGGTTGAGCAGAGCTCCCTATTTTGTAATGTTTTGATGCCAGAACTTTTCTCTGGTTATGTATCGGATTTGAGACTTTCAAATTAATAGAAGTCAGCCTCTTTTCATCTCTTTGTAAAAACTATGCTAAAACACTCGGGCATGGAGGATCCAGTCGAGGGTTGTTATGCTAGTGTAATGTAGGTTTGATTGCAGTGGTATCGTGACCAGTTTTAGTCAGCTTCCTTATGATCGTTTCCCCTTTTACACCGAATGGATTGGGCATGGAGGATCCAGTCAAGTTATTGTAGATGCATGGTGATGTAGGTTTGATCATTATGCTATTGTGACTATGTTGTTTGGACATATTTCAGTGTCTGAAGCTTGAGCTTAAGAGTGATCTTGAGTCTGAGTTTTTCTTCTCCAAGATGCTTGAAAGCCTGATGCTCATAGTAGTCTTGTTCACCTTTCTCACTATGTCTTCCCTCTTCTCACACTTGAACTCAATTCACTGACTGATGTTAGTTGTGGCCGTCACTTCCCTGTGCATTTCTTGTCCATTTCTGTGTTGAATATCATTCATATATTGATTTTTGTCCATTGACCTCCACTCATATAAAACCAACATCCAACAAAAACTCTTATGGGTACTGGGCTTATCCTCCCGCAATATGA
>SNQJ01S0014145.1:23666-41203 GCA_010110895.2 Picea sitchensis
GGGATGCAACATGCTCAGGAAATATTTTTCTTGAGCGGTCCCGCAATGGAAACCATGGTATGACGAAAATGCTATATGGAGAAATGTGATGGATTGTGGGCCCAAAAACTATCCGAATCTAAACCACTTTTGATGGCCCCGCAATCTCATGTTTAAGTGGCATCCTATCTGAGAGCAGCGTTTAGCCGTGCCCCTGAGCATTAAGTCTCGTTCAATCTTTGAGGAAAGGCAGTTAATGGAAGGTAGGTTTGGTGGTTGAAACCTCGGTTCACCCCATAAATGGAAGGCATGGAAAGTTCGGTCATGGGAACTGAACCATCAGCCCGTGGTACCCCTGCGAGAAGATTTCCCTATAGACCCATGTCGATCTGAGCTCACGTCTGACAGAGGGATGCACATTCAGTCTGACAAAAGAAGTCGTCGACGCAAAGCTTTTATTGTAGTGATCAGATCACACTCCTGATAGTCAGAGGCTTTTCTGAGTATAAATAGATAGTTTTAATATATTTTTAGGGTCGTCAACTGGTTGAGCAGAGCTCCCTATTTTGTAATGTTTTGATGCCATAACTTTTCTCTGGTTATGTATCGGATTTGAGACTTTCAAATTAATAGAAGTCAACCTCTTTTCATCTCTTTGTAAAAACTATGCTAAAACACTCGGGCATGGAGGATCCAGTCGAGGGTTGTTATGCTAGTGTAATGTAGGTTTGATTGCAGTGGTATCGTGACTAGTTTTAGTCAGCTTCCTTATGATCTTTTCCCCTTTTACACCGAATGGCTTGGGCATGGAGGATCCAGTCAAGTTATTGTAGATGCATGGTGATGTAGGTTTGATCATTATGCTATTGTGACTATGTTGTTTGGACATATTTCAGTGTCTGAAGCTTGAGCTTAAGAGTGATCTTGAGTCTGAGTTTTTCTTCTCCAAGCTGCTTGAAAGCCTGATGCTCATAGTAGTCTTGTTCACCTTTCTCACTATGTCTTCCCTCTTCTCACACTTAAACTCAATTCACTGACTGATGTTAGTTGTGGCCGTCACTTCCCTGTGCATTTCTTGTCCATTTCTGTGTTGAATATCATTCATATATTGATTTTTGTCCATTGACCTCCACTCATATAAAACCAACATCCAACAAAAACTCTTATGGGTACTGGGCTTATCCTCCCGCAATATGAGGGTGACTTTCAGTGCTAACATTCATGGCATCGTTTTCAGGGACGAATTGAAGACTTTTCTTTAGGATAGAATGACAAAGAAGCTCTGATTATGAAGGTGCATCATATATCAGTACCATTGAAGATTTCAACTTGCACCTAGCGACTCCACTGTTTCAATTCTGGCTCCTAAAGGCAGACACACGGGGTCCACTTCACTGCTGCCTCTAGCAACGTCTGAAGCTGACCCAGAGGAAATTATCAAAAAGGGAAAGGCCGCTCAAAAAGGTACCTCCACTATTGTACCAAGTTTTTCTGATAATTTGCATAATCCCTCTTTACAAACTCCAGTAACTGTTTCTGATTCTCCTATTATACAAACTGTTGGAGTTTCAAGAAATTTAAGTTTTGGGAGTTTTCCTACCGATTTATCCCCTCCTATTCTTGGTTTGGAAGGAGATATATTTGACACCCCTTTCTCCCCCGAAGTTGTGAAGTGGAAGGAGAGAGATTTGACCTTAGAAGACTTTCCTACTCCAGACTTTACTACTCCTCCTCCTATTAGAATTGTTGCAGTTACAGAAGGGGAAACCTCTTTTACCTCTAGCCCCTCATATTTATCTCCTAGCACTCAGCCTTTTCCTTTTTCTCCCAGAATCACAACCCCAGTCTCATCTATCTGAACTCCATCTCCTCCTGTTTCTCCTCCAGTTCACATCCCAATGGCGGGTGCTAATCGTCCTAGAAACAGGATGGTTGTGATATTGGCTGCTAGATATGCCCCTCTGGTTTTACCTCAGCCTATGAATTCTCTCCCAGCCACATACTACCTTAAATACATGCCCATGTTCACAGGGGAGGGATATGTGACTACAAAAGAGCACCTTTCATCCTTTTATAGATTTGCGAAGATTCGGGAAATCGAAAATGAAGATGTGTGGATGAGAGTTTTTGTACAAAGCCTTGATGGTGATGATAGGGATTGGTTTAAGGACTTGCCTCCTAGATCTGTTTATGGGATTGTTGCTCTGGACGATTCATTCTTGAGACATTGGGGGAATAAAAAAGATCTCCTTTATTATGTTACAGAATTTGGGGCACTTAAGAGAGAAGAGGGGGAAGTTGTTTCAGACTTCTCGAAGAGAATTAATAATATTTATACAAATATTCCTACTAAAATTAAGCCTACATAAAACTCTGCCAAGATGACTTATGCTAGTGCTTTCGACCCTGAGTTTTGCCTCCCGTTGAGAGAAAGAAGATCCACCTCCTTGGCTCATATACAAGATGCAACCCTTGAAGTAGAATCCAATATTTTGGCAGTTGACAAGATTAGGAGTAAGGATGATAGAGACAGAAGAAATGGTAGGTTTGAGGCTTTGACTTCTAGTTCCTCTACTGCCCCCCCTCAAATGGATGAAGTGACCAAGATACTAAAATCACTTTCTACTAAAATGGAAAGGTGGGATATGGAAGGAAAGTCGAGCTATAGGAATCCCCAAAATGATGATAATAGGGGTAGTTTCAAAAGACCAAACAATGCTCCTCAGATCATCCAAAGAGACCAGAGAAACAGGGACATAGATGATCAGAGAATTCAATCTCCTCTCTGTTAGCATCGGAAGTTTCCTTCAGATTGCAGAAAAGGAAAGCCCGATACCCATCAGTGTTTGGGGTGGATGTTGGTTTAAATGTGGATGGTCGATGTCCAAAACTCAACAACATAAAAGATGTTTAACACAGAAATGGACAGGAAATGCACAGGGAAGTGAGGGCCACATTAACTTCAGTCAGTATATTGAGTTAAAGCAAGAGCAGAGGGAAGACTTAGGAGAAAGGGTGAAGGAGACTTCTCTAGGCATCAAGCCTTCCAGTAGCTCAGAGAAGAAAACCCAAGCTCAAGAGCATTCTTGAGCTCAAATTCAGACACTGAAATATGTCTACAAGGGACATAGTTACAGCTGCAGTATGATCAAACCTCCATCATCCTGCAACTGCAACAGCTTGACTGGACACTCCATGCCCAAGCCATTCAATGTGAGATGGAAATAGATACACAGGGAAATGAATAAAACTGACCATGATACTACTATAATCAAACCTCCATTACAACAGTATAACGTTCCTCGACTGGATCATCCATGCCTGAGTGTTTTAAACAACTTTTACAAACAAAATGGAAAGAGGGAAGATGACTTCTATTAACATGAAAGTCTCAAGTCGATTACATAACCAAAGAACAACTCTGGCATAACAAAATTACAGATTGGGAGCTCTTCTCAACCAAAGACCCTTTACAAAATAACAGAACTCCATACATATACTCAAAAATTCGTAAACAACAACAGAGGTGCGCTCGATCTTCCATGGCGTTGCATTCAAGGCTTGGCATCTGCATCTTCTTCTGTTAGATAGAAGCTCAGATCAGCATGGGCTTACAGGAAAAACCACTCGTAGGGGTACCACGGGCCGACAACTCTAATTTCCATGGCCGACTCCTCCATGTTTTCCATTTATGGGGTGAGGCAAGGTTTCAATCACCTCCCCATTCTTTCATTAACTTCTTCATCAGGATTAGGATGAGCCTTGAATGATCAAGGAGCTATTATGTGCAACTAGCAGTTCTTCGAGTCAACCCGACGCCTTACAAACCTGATAATCTCCCTCTGTGACCAACACAGGCATCTTCGGCCTTTGGCACCCCTTCCATATGACCTCGGGATGTGACCATGGGCCCAACTCTTGGGCGCATCATGATTTCGTATTTCGGGGGGGTTTCACATCGTGTGACTACAATCTCTCGATACCTGATATTGCGAAATGGCCCTATTCAAATTGATGGTTGGATCTGCTATGCATCCGACGGTCAATATTACCTCCTCTAAAACTTGAGTTTCCAACTATGCGATGGGTGCTAACCTTCCTCCTGGACCCGTTGACCATTTTTCTTGGGCCCATCTCCTATGTGGCCTCGGGCTGTGACCACGGGCCCAACTCCTGGGCACTTCACGATTTCGCGTTTCGGGAACTTGCACCTTGCTCCGTGCTGAAACCTCTGACTCGTGAAATCATGATTTCGCTTATCTACTACCACGTGCCCCTCTAAGATCCATGGTCTAGAACTAATCTTCATCATATCGGGACTTCGCGTCTCGGGGAGTTGAAATACTAGTCACCTCCCTTCTCCCGATTTCTGATTCTCCGACTTAGTCAGTGTCAGATCAATGGTCCACGACTTTCCTCGATCCAATGGCTCAGATCCTTTCGCAAGTTCGCACTTCACGAGTCCTCACGACTCTGTCCTTTTACTTTCCCAACTCGCGAAACCACGAAATACTGATATGTTGCCACATGTCCTGTTGGATGGACGGATCCTGTTGATTTTGGGTTTCCTAACTTCAGGCCTTCGTCATTTTGGGACTTCGGGCCTTCAACACTTTGGGATTTTGATGAAACATTTTGGCATTATTTCGAAGTCCCAATTCCTGATTCCCGCGAGGACTTTCGATCGCTAATTGATTTGCTTGATGGATCCGACGACTGAGACTGAGCCTGTGTTTGATTGGATTTTCTCCGACCAGATATGTGCGCGCCTTCGCACGATCACGCCCTGACTTTGGATGAAATACATTTGTGGGTTTTTTTAAGCCCACGTATTTCACATTTGGTCACCCAATGGCCAACTTCAAAGGAAAAACATCCCTTTGCAAAAATATGTGATAACACCCTCCAAAATAACCTTGTTACTGACGAGGAAGGAGAGGAAGAAGATGTTGATCTTGAAATCCATTGTCTCAGAGACACTTCCTCATTTCCTCATCTGACCCAATATGAATACAAGGAATCTCTCATGGATAGCCAACTAAATGATCTGAGCAGGGGGGAAAAGACCAGCTATAATCCCAATAGATATAGCCAGAGGTCAAAGAAAAAAGAAGGGAAGCTGGATATTTCTGATCAACCTACTAGAGTAGAGAAGCCTGTCAAAAATGTAGCAACTGGCGTTAAAGAAAAGGAGGCAAAGCCCCCACCAATGGTCAAAATCCCAATCCCAGAAGTGAAGGAGATTTTGAGGTCTCCCTCCTCTTTCAACTTTGATCATAGATTCAAAATATTAGGATCCATGTACCTCTTTCAGAGTTAGTCGAGCACGAGGGATTCAAAAGGTGCCTCTCCAAAATATTGCATCCCGAACCTTCATCTCATCACAAAGACTCAGTCAATCTCCAAGACGAAAAGATGATTGTCATACCGGGACCTTTGGTGGAGGATAGATATGATTCCTCACCTCCTTTATACACTTCATTGAACATCCATGATAAGGTGTTGCACAACTGCTTGATGGATTCACGGGCATCTCATAATCTCATGCCTAAAATTGCCATGGATGAGATTGGGTTGGAGGTTACAAAAACCTACCATGACCTGTATTCATTCGATTCCAGGAAGGTGAAATGCCTCAGGGTTATTAAGGACCTGGATGTCTCCTTGTTTCAATTGCCAATGAAGAGTGTGGTCATGGACATAGTGGTAGCTGATGTCCCCCCTAAGTTCGATATGCTCTTGTCTAGATCATGGATCAAAAGACTGGGGGGAACTTTGTAGATGGATCTATCATATGCCACCATTCCTGTGTTCGAAGGGGAACATTGAAGGCTTTATAGAGAAGCACAACTTTCCTACATTATCAGTGATGAAGCCAATCCCATCAACCACCCCATTTTCTCAGTCGATATTGATTTAGGAACCAATATGTTGCAGCTCTTTGATGTTCCTCAGCCTCCTATTGAAATTAGAAAGCAGCCTATTACCTTTTGCAAAGAGCCTCCCCCCAAGACCTCTATGTGGAAAAAAAAATTTGATGGAGCCTCTTCTAGGGAAGGTGCTAGTGTTGGAGTGGTTTTTATTTCCCCCACCCAACAGACCATATCTCTGTCCTGCAAGTTGGAATTTGAAACAACAAACAACGTGGCTGAATATGAGGCTCTTGTCTTGGGTTTGAGAGTTGCCAAAGACATGAAAATTGAGGAGCTAACAGTGTTTGGAGACACTAAGTTGATTTTTCATCAAGTCAAAAATTTGTATCAGGCTAAGCACCCTAGGTTACGGGCCTATAGAAATGAGGTGTGGGATATGATTGACATTTTCTTCTTATATTTTAATATTTCATTTATTCCAAGGGAGGAGAACTTTGTGGTAGATTCCTTGGCGGTTTTAGAAAGCAATTTTAAGGTCCCTTTGCCCCCCAAACTCAAGTATGAGGTGGAGATAAAATAAAGACCCTCTATTCCCGACAATGTCAAACATTGGAAGGTCTTTGAGGATGATATTGAGATAAAAAAGTTCCTTGAGACTGTGGATGAATTTTCTGATATGCATATTGATCAGGATCAGGATTCTGAAGAAAGCCCTCATGATGATGTTCTCATGAATAAGATTGCTAACCATCATATTGTTCAATTGCCTAGAAACCATATTCCAAAGGGACTTATCCCTTTGGAGAGATTGTTTGACAGAAATGTTGTTGTTGTAAAAGTTGAAGGATTGACTGAAGAGGCTGATGTGATTGAATGAAATCTAGGGATGGAGGAGGATCCCAAATGGGTCAAATTGTCTAGTAGCTTATCAAAGGAGAAAATTACTGAGTATGTCAGACTTTTGAAGAGTTTGTAGATGTGTTTGCTTGGACATACGAGGATTTGAGAACATATGACACCAGCATCATTCAACACAAAATCCCTTTGAAAGAAGATGCTAAACCGTTCAAGCAAAAGCTTAGACAAATAAACCCCATGCTGCTACCGATTATGGGAAAGGAAGTGAAGAATTTTTTGGATGCACATATCATCATCCCCTTGAGGTTTTCGGAGTGGGTGGCTAATTTGGTTCCTATTAGGAAGAAGAATGGGGAAATTCGGTTGTGTATCGATTTCAGAAATTTGAACAAAAGCTCCAAAAAGGATAATTACCCCTTGCTGAAAATGGAGCACATTTTGCAGAGAGTGACGGGTTCATCCAGGATGTCTATGGTCGATGGTTTCTCTGGATACAACCAAATATCTTTCTTGCCTGAAGATAGAGAGAAGACAAGTTTCACGACTCTTTGGGGCACGTTCATGTATGCTAAAATTCCCTTTGGATTGATGAATGCTTAGGAAAGACAACTTCAATGAGCCATGGACATAAACTTTCATTGGAGAAAATGACAAGTTTGTAGTCATCTATATAGATGAAATTACATTGTTCTCAGTCGTCAGAACAATGTCACCAACTAGAAGTTCTTCCTGAAATGCAGAAGGTTCAGTATTTCCCTAAATTCTAAGAAATCTTTATTTTCCATGGAAGAGGAAAAATTGTTAGAATTATATTGTGTCGGCTGAAGGGGTGAAAATTGATTCAAGCCAAGTAGAGGCCATCCAGTCCTTGATATTTCCCGAACCGGAAAGAGGTTTACAAGCCGAGTAGAGGCCATCCAGTCCTTGTCTTTTCCCAGAACCAGGAAAGAGGTTTAGTATTTCTTGGGTAAAATTAATTTTTTGAGGAGATTCATTTCTAATTTTGTTGAGTTTGTTAAATACATTACATCCATGCTCAGAAAGGGGAATGAAGTGAAATGGACTACTGAGTCTAGAAATTATTTCAACCAAATCAAGACGGCGTTTATTGAAGCACCTGTGCTCATCATCCCAGACTATTCTGAGGAATTTTTGATATTTTCCTTCGCTTCATCAGATACATTAGTTGATGTTTTGCTACATAGAAATTCAGATGGGCTGGAACAACCTATTTTCTTTTTTAGTAGAGCACTGAGAGATGCAAAAACGAGATATGATATCATGGAAAAGAAGGCTTACGCTTTGGTGAAAGCCCTCAAGGATTTCATAATCTATATTCTTCACTCGAAAATTATTGCATATGTCCCCTCGGCTTTAGTAAAGGAGATATTGATCCAACTCGATATAGATGGGAAAAGAAGCAAGTGGATCGCCAAGATTCTGGAGTTTGACCTGGAAATCAAACCCACCAGGTTGGTGAAAGGCCAAGGTTTAGCCAGGTTACTGGCTAAATCAAATTGTGAGGCAATGAGGGTTATTTTCATGAATATAGACTCAAAAAATAAGCAAGCTGATATTGTTGGTGAAGACTCTCATGTCAGCCCCAACTTAGCAGGATGTCCCTGGTATAAAGATATCATATAATTTCTGCAGAAGTTGAGGCCCCCTAATGTTTTGGATAAAAACAAGGTGAGAGATTTGAAGGTCAAAGAAATCAAGTATTGTATCATCGATCAGATTTTGTACTGGAAGGATCCTTTGGGAGTCATATTGATATGTCTAGACCCACAGGAAGCCCAAAGAGCTATGTCTGATTTTCATGACAGCTCATGTGGGGGGCATCATTTTTGGAGGACCACAACGTATAAGATCCTCAGAGATGGGTATTTCTGGCCCAACCTTTTTACTGATGTTTGTGCAAATATTAGAGCCTGTACCAAGTGTCAAAATTTTGTTGGAAAGAAACAACTCAAATATTTACCTTTGAAACCTGTAACGGTTTCTGGACCTTTTCAGCAGTGGGGTCTCGACTTCATTGGGGAGATCCACCCAGCCTCGAGTGGCCAACACAGGTGGATTTTGACTACCATTGATTATTTTACCAAATGGATAGAAGCCATCCCTACAAGGAGTGCCTCCCATAAGGTGATCATAAATTTCCTTGAAGACATCATATCAAGATTTGGTTGTCCAAGTAGGATTGTTACAGACAATGCTACCTCTTTCAGAGCTGAGCCATTAATTAATTTCTGTGAGCAGTATGGGATCACACTAGTCCATTCTACTCCCTACTACTTCAGGGAAATGGTTTAGCAAAGTCTTCTAACAAGAGCCTCATAAAGATCATCAAAAGAATGTTATAAGGAAACAATAAAGCCTGGGATTCGAAGTTGAAGTTTGCATTGTGGGCTGACAGAGTTACCACAAAAAGATCACTGGTCATTTATCCTTTCCAGCTAGTGTATGGTGTTGAGGCAATATTTACTTCTCAACTTACTTTTCCTGTGGTGAAGTTCCTCCAGGACTACCAAGGAGAACGTGATGACATGGTCAGGAGGATACTGCAGCTGGTAGAAGTGCAGTAGACCAGGGAGCAGCTACTTGATAAAGCACAAGACCATCAACAGAAAATAAAACGAGCTTTTGATAAGAGTGCAAGGAAGGAAAATTTCCATCTGGGGGATTTGGTGCCCAAATGGGATGCACCCAAGAAAGACAAGGGAAAACATGGTAAATTTGAAGCCTTGTGGATTGGCCCCTTCAAGATTTCTGAGGTTTTTCTTAGCAATACTTATGAATTGCAGAACTTGAAGGATTTTAAGGTTTTGAGTGGCCCTGTCAATGGGCATTTTCTCAAGAAAATTTTTGTTTAGACTGTGATCGGCATCCCCCCATTGTAAATTCCATTCCCTTTTTGTTTTTTACTTTAGGGTTTTCTTTTAATAAGAGACTACATAACCCAATAGCTAAGGCACTGGAGCTGCGTGTTCTTGGCAGCTCGCAGGGAGCATGACATCCCCTGTGGAGCCAAATGTTATCACATAATGTTGTCTAGAGTCATATGTGTTCATTGTTGGTACCTAGGCCCGTAATTTTTCCCTGTCCCTCTCCTTTTCGCAAACCAAATCTTAATTTGTTCCCCCTTTCGTCTTGTAAATCGTTCCCTGTTTGCCCTTGTTCGTTTGTGTGTCCTGGTTTTATTTGAATATCTTACCTAAGAGAAGCCTCAGCCCCAAGCCCCTCTATTTTTCTCTAAGGATGAACACTTGTCTCCTTTATTTCATTCGTTGTTATCTATTTTCTCCCATCCCACAACAAATTTTCCATGTCCTTGTTCACATAGGCTGCAGCCATGGTCACAAAGCATAGCTTTCATAACAGTCCATTTCCGGCTTGAAACGCAAGCAGCAGGCTGTTTAATCGGTCAACGATGAATATTTCAGGAACAGTACAGATCAATGGCCCACAAGCATCCAGAAGTCCACAGTTGCACGAAGTATAGCACCATGAAAAAATCCAAAGCTTGAAGCGAACACGAGCCATCGATATTAAAGTGGATAGGTGGCAGTTGATCCCAGTGTTCGGGGAAATTGCTTCGAGGTTTTTTGAAGTGGGAAGTGTGTAAAAATGCTAAAGAGCTTAAGCCCGAAGTCCTGAAGAAATCATGGACCATTGATCTTGAAATCAGCAGGGATTCGTTGATCCTAGAGACAGTGCCTCCTGAAGGCCCGAAGTCCCGAAGCCCTGAAATAAGCATGAGTCGTTGATCTTGAAGGGAGCCACATGTCGCCAAGATCCTTCGCTTCAGATTTTTTTCCAGGAGGAAGCGAGGTTTGAAGTTTGATTTTTCCCGGAGCCCGAAGACCCGAAATGGATCTCGGTCGTTTGAATCCAGACTGCCATGCGGTGCCAGATCGATCTAGAGCTCCGAGTAAAAGCGTTGAAGGCAAGCGAGATTTGAAGTTTGATTTTCCCGAAGCCCAGAGCTACGAAGGGATCTCAGCCGCCAATATTAGGAGGGCCATGCATAATCAGATCTATGACTCCGAGTAAAAGTAGTTGAAGGAAAAGGAAGTTTGATATTTGGCTTTCCCAGAGTCCGGAGACCCAGAGTAATTCGCGGTCATTCGATTCAAGAAAACACGCATCATTAGATTGCCAGCTCCGAGTAAAATCACATAGAGGAGCCAAAGGAAAAGGAGCTAGCACCCGAGCCCTAGAGCACCAAATTCATGGTAGCAGTCAACACAGACATGTGGCATTCATCTAGCGCTGACATATGGAACTCATTTCAAGAGTTTTAGACATGCTTTCTGCCTATTTTCGAGTGACACATGTCACCTCTCCATCTGTGACATATTAGAATGGTGACGTCAGGCCTCCACATCAAATCATCCTCCGAGAGTTGTTATTGTTCAGCGCCAAAATTAGCGCCCCATCCCAAGGCACACTTTTGGCAGATTCTAACGCTGGTGGGCGATTAAGCTTGGTAGTGGTGCTAAATCTAGCGGGTGCACTCAAATTGCAGATCAGGACTAGACCTACGACCACAGTCCATTGTGGGGATGCAACATGCTCAGGCGATATTTTTCTTGAGCGGTCCCACAATGGAAACCATGGTATGGAGAAAATGATACGTGGCAAAATGTGATGGATTACAGGCCCAAAAGCGGTCTGAATCCAAACCGCTTTTGACGGCCCCGCAATCTCGTGTTTATGTGGCATCATATCTAAGAGCAGTGTGTAGCCATGCCCTTGAGAATTAAGTCTCGTTCAATATCCAAGGAAAGACAGTTAATGGAAGGTATGTTTGGTGGTTGAAACCTCGGCTCACCCCATAAATGGAAGGCATGGAAAGTCCAGTCATGGGGACTAAACCGTCAACCCATGGTACCCCTGTGAGCATATTTCCCTGCAGACCCATGTCGATCTGAGCTCGCATCTAACAGAGGGATGCACGTTCAGTCTGACAGACGAAGTCGTCAACACAAATCTTTGATTGTAGTGATCAGATCACACTCCTGATAGTCGGGGACTATTCTGAGTATAAATAGATATTTTTAATATTTTGTTAGGGTCGTCAACTGGTTGAGCAAAGTTCCCTATTTTGTAATTTTTTTATGCTAGAACTATTCTCTGGTTATGTATCGGATTTGAGACTTTCAGATTAATAGAAGTCAACCTATTTCGATCTCTTTGTAAAAACTGTGCTAAAACATTCAGGCATGGAGGATCCAATCAAGGGTTGTTATGTTGTTTCAATGTAGGTTTGATTGCAGTGGTATCATGACCATTTTTAGTCAGTTTCCTTGTGATCTCTTCCCCTCTTACACTGAATGGCTCGGGCATGGAGGATCCAGTCGAGTTGTTGTAGCTGCATGGTGATGTAGGTTTGATCATTATGTTTTTGTGACTGTGTTGTTTGGACATATTTCAGTGTCTGAAGATTGATCTTAAGAGTGATCTTGAGTCTGAGTATTTCTTCTCCAAGCTACTTGAAATCCTGATGCTCATAGCATTCTTGTTCACCTTTTTCACTTACTCTTCCCGTTGTTCACACTTAAACTCAATTTACCGACTGAATTTAGTTGTGACCCTCACTTTCCTATGCATTTCTTGTCCAGTTCTGTGTTGAACATCATTCATATATTGAGTTTTTTACATTGACCTCCACTCATATAAAACTAACAACCACCAAAAAATCTGATGGGTACTGGGATTATCCTCCCGCAATATAAGGGTGACTTTCAGTGCTAACACTATGGACCCTTGCATATCATGAACCCCATGCCCATTGAGTACTTCCCCCATCCATTTCAATTCATTCACATGAATCAGATATGGTTTTTCCTAGACTTAGGGGATTTTATCCATTGAAAAGAGTACCATGCCAACGCTCCCACAACCAAACTTGGCAAAACGTTTAGTTTCTTAATCACATGTTTGTATGATGTAGTCCTGGTATACATGCTTTAATGGCTCTTTTATTGACTTGATTCACTCATCGTGATGCTTTGACTTGAGATCCTTGGAGGGTGTATCCATTTGTCTTGCAGGTACATGTTGTTGCCCAGTTTTGGAAGAACAAGCCTAGCTTGGGCTTCCATGAGGGCAAGCAACCCAAATGATGGATGGCATAAGCCCACATGCCAGACGACAGAGAGATGCTTTCGGAGGCCTAGGAGATAGTTGGATAGACATAACCCACCCTTTGCATGTCAAACAACTTTCCCAAAAGGGGCTTGACATCACATTTAAGGGACATATGGTGGTTGATGATAAATCAGAGCATGAAACATGGAATTTTGAGGTGGAGAGGCTCCAGATGATTACCACATGGTCTTTGGAGGCCCTACTTTGTAGCCCAGCTCCAATGACTTGCTCAATTTTCCAAGACGTCCTCCTTCAAGGGATGATGTCGCCTTTGTTTTAGGGTTTTCAATGTGTAAAATGGTGTTAAATTATTATAAAGCAGAAAGACAAGGGTTTTTGTCCCCTTGTTTTGTGTTTTACCCTAATATTATGGACAAATGTGGACAAATTATGTTTAGGAGGATGATAGAAATTGAGATCGCCTCATTTCATTTTCACATAAGACATAACTCTCCATTGTGAGAGGCTCTTGGACTCAAATTTTTGCTCTCTTTAGCTAGTTCTCTTTCTTGTGTTTTTGTTTATAGCTATGCCTTGGTTATGGTTAATGGACATGGTGCGCTAGCCTTGGAAGGATTTATTCATTGCTTTTTTGGTGGTTAGTCTAGCTTTTATTTCCTTTTAATGCTTGAAGGTGCCATTTATTTCATTGTATTATCATTTGTACAAGTTAAAGGTTTTATTTTCTTGAGCCAAGTAGGGAGTATAAGGGCATATTCCCCTACTTGTGTTTCTACCATTTTATTTCTAAGGGAATATTGCTTTATAAGGGTTTACTTAGAGGAGTATAATTGCATACACCCTTCTAGTTAAAAACCTAGCTAAGAGAATATTTCCTTGGAGAGTAAAATAGTTTACACCCCAAGGAAGTATCCTATCTATCTTATTCAAATTATCTTGACTCCATTAACCCTTTCTTAAAGGCACTAGTCATTTACTTATTGCATGGGAGAAATAAATTGTTGCCTTGGTAAAGTACAAATTTCAAGTTTTGAAGTTGTCTCTTTTGGATAATGATATCGATGCCTTGGATATTATTCTTCCCTTAGGGCATCCTCTTTCTCCCACAAATTTTTATTTCTGTAGTAAAAGTAACCTACAACCATTAGGGTTTCTTTAAACTCTAACCCTAATCATTAATATCTCACAAACTAACCCTAGACCTCTAACTTTGCTAGTTTAACCTACTAACCTAGGTGCATCTATTGGAATAGTTTTTGGCACTTTTTGATGGTCATATTTGTTGTTGTACTTCATTGAATGCTAAATCCATAAGGCTGATATACTGCTATAGAAATTTACTTTTATGACAACCATCTTTATTCAGTCTTGAAGTGTTATTTTCGGTCCACATTGGTTACTAGTTTTATTGTTGACATTGCTAACTAATATAGACCTTTTACTTGCTGATTTGGATGTAATCTATTGCTGATTTATTAACCTGTATGTTGTTGTATTTTAGGGAAATAAATCTTAACTTACTGATCGATTACTATACTTGGTTGGAAAAGTGTATTTTCTTGTGTCTTGGGTAGGTACAAGAGCACCGACAACTATCTCTTTACCTGGTATCCATTTACCTCTCTTCACTTACCATTTTCAACCAATCATTTCTTCCATCACTTGACCTTCTAAGGGACTTCTCCTTAAACTTCTCTTCATCCTTATCATTTCCCCTAGGGTCATCGAGATCGCCTCCCTAGAGTGACCTAGTCACTCTTGAAGTGTGGGACCTACATCGAGGTGACATTGGGTGTAGGATTCCAAAGTTGTAGCACTTGTTTTTGTGGCTGGGTCAATCTTTACCCAACCTACAACCTGTGCTTTAACATTTTGGCATTGTTGTCAAGGAGGATTTTGAATCCTCTTTGTGCCCTAAACGACACTTTTGACAACTCTCTTTCCCAAGGCCTTCACCTCGAACTTGCCTGGAGACTCCACTCCAAGAACCTACCCATTCTGGCGACTCCACCATTTCCCGAACCCACCTTTCCATTACTTACCTTTCCCCTGCTCTCCCATTTCATCCTTTGATAATCCTTTCTCTCCCCTGGAAACTCCTTTTAGGTGTTCTTCTAGTCGATGGGACTATGGCACCTTTGAATCAACCAATACCCCACCATCTCTCATGGAAGGAAATTTTGCAGATGGAAAGGGAAAAAGCTACTAATGAAGTCGCTCAAGAGTTGATGAATCAAGTGAAAGAGATGCTTGAAGAACATGCTTATGAAGAAAGCTTCTAAGAAGATCTTGATGAAGCTTATCACGTTGAAGATTCTGAGGAGGCATTTAATGAAGATGAAGCTCTTTCACTTAATGACCCAAATGAAGACATACAAGTCGTTATTCCTCCTACACATCAAGAAGAGAACACTATGAGTTATGACCCTCTCGAGGATCTTGATGACAGCTTGTTCCATGATCCTGGAAGTGAAGGAGCACTAGAAGAGCCCTTAGATATAGTTTATCAACATATTGGAAATTTCATACAGATTGGAAAACGTGGATGGGGCATGATCCTTTTCACCTTTGACAGAGATCCCACTTACGACATTGAGGGCAGCCCTCAAACAAAGGATTGGTCTCCATGCATATATGACTTAGATGTTTGGGATGGTGATGGTGACATGATCATAGATTTGCTCGATCCATTTGAGAATGACTTGTCACAACATCTTCAGGGTGATGCATATCCTTTTGGGGATGCATATTTTTTCTATGAGGATTTTCGAACATCTTCGCCCTTGATTTTGGAAGAGTACCAAGACATAGCTATCCCAGGGAAATCATAGGTTCACTCTACGAAGCAGAAGTTTTTTCATCTTGGGGATTCTCACAAAAAATTGAAAATGAAGAGGTGGTGTTTTTCTTCTTCTAGACCTGAGACCGTCCCATACCTCATTTCTTCCCCTCGGGTGAAGCATGGGGTCTTCTTGAGTTACTTCACTTATTCTCAGTGTTCAGAGAGTAGTGATTGTGTTGATGAGGATGAATATGAGACATCATCTACATATTCTATTCCAATCCAGAGATGGATAGATCGGGCATGTGGCTATGCTTGCAGGCGGGAGTTCCAGGACAATCGAGATGGTGGTTTCTCTTTTCAGTAGGATTTCCTCCCTCCCACCCATCTCCATGAGTTTTATTTACTGATTTATTATATGTTTATTTATGCTCATGATTACTATGTGCAGGACTTATCTTTGTTGTTTCACATGATTAAGCATAGGGGGAAATGTCTTCGTCTGATGATCAGTTGGTTGCACTGGTTGTACGATTTCACATGACACCTTCGAGACTTGATCTTCAGGGTCCCAGGACCCCAGGTAAGTAGGTAAGTCATCTTTCTTTCTTGCATCTTGCATTTTGTTTGTTCATATTAGTTTAGTTGCATTGCATTTTCATTTTTCTCTACTTGCATATTGATTTCATGCTTAGTTTAGAAATTTTTGAAAAAATGTCAAAATTTTCTTTTTCTAGCTTAGTTGGTTTTGATTATGACCATGTGAGAACAAGGATGAGTAGTACATCCTGCACTTGATAGTTTGATTTTTCCCTGTAGACACAGTTCTACCAAGAGATACTGTAGTTTTCATGCAATCTACGGCGAGCACATGTCCCGGAGTAGGAGCCATATGTTATCCTCATTTTGTGGATAACTAAGGAGATTATGTCTCGAGGCCCTCAGGTTGCATATATGGAGTGTCGATAGACCACATGACCAACAGTATCATGTTGCACAACTATAGACCCGCATCGCCACCATAGTGACCCAGCACTTGGTCATCATCCACACAAGCTTGCCACCACAGGCCACTTGGGTCTTTCTCCATGCGGTACAAGTCAGGTATGATGGTGGGTATCATTTTAATATTTGAGGCATTCTACCTTGTGTATCAGAGGTTATTTTTTATTATGAGACATTTGCTTTGGAAACTATGATTTTACCTTGTTTAAATGTTGGTGGCTGGCTTGGGGCACTCAAGTAGATGGTGACCCTTAGGATGGGGTGTTTCTGAGAGCTTCCTTTGATGAGTTAGCGTGCCACTCCTGAACATATTTACCACTTTCCATCATTATTTCCCCTCGTAACATCATCTCTTGGAATTTTGGGGTAGACTGACCCTAGAAGGGACCATTCCTCATTTCATGGGAAGAAGGGGCTGAAGGCCGAGAGGGGAGTTAGCTGGAAAATGATAAAATCCTAATGAAAGAACCTTCTAGATGCTTCACCCAGGGGATCCCGAGAAAGCAATGAAATGCTTCTCCGCAAGAAAATAAGGACCCCGTGAAAAGAATAAATAAAGACACTTAAAGGATCAGTTGAGGATAGGGGGTCTCATTATGAGCCATCATATCACATCCATGGGTATATAATGGTATGACATTACCATTTTTGGCCATCACACTAGGGTAATGGGTCTCAGTTGCATGTATGAGGGAAAGGGGGTCTCATCATGAGCCAGCCTTCTCATCTCCATGAAAGTACTTGTGGGTGACACTATCATTACCTGGTCACCACGCTAGGGTAGTGGCCTCCAACTCGCCCTATGCTATATTGAAATAAAATACAAAGAAAGAAAGATAAAAGGCAATTGATGGGCTTGGAAAAAATGCAATATGGACGAAGGTGTGACACACCCTCCACAAAGGAACCCATAAATGAGATACTAC
>SNQJ01S0014145.1:58003-71694 GCA_010110895.2 Picea sitchensis
ATATCTTATCCAAGATATATGAGAGATATGTGTGAGGATTTAAAGGGATTATATTTTGTAATAATGGGAAATAGGTTGAGAGAAAAGTGGATCTATAATTATGAGAAGGTTATCTTATCTTCAAGGCCCTCATGTATAAAAGAGAGTGATCTCTCTTCATGAGGATTCAATTAGAATATGGAAGTAGAGTAGTAATCAAGTAGAGAATTAGAGTAGTCATTAATGGTAGTCATTTGGATTTGAAAGAAAGGGATTCTTAGCTTTGATTAATGGTTTTGGTTTTCATGCTTTCATTATTCTTTTATGAATATTGATTTGGTTATTGTAATGTAAGATTGCTTCATTGGTGTGAGCTCACATATGTTTTTTTATCATTAAATTATTCACATGTTGTATTTTATTTTCCTTCATGTAGTTTTCCATTCCTAGATTAATTTCATTTACGCAATTTCCCATTCTTAGATTAATTTCATTTACGCAACTAGATTAATTCAATTCCAAGTCGTGTGTTTCAATTTCCTGCATTAGATTAATGATTCAATTTTAGTTGTAGCTTAAACATTAGATTAGATTAGTTCCGCTTCAATCTTGCATATACTTTTCGTGTGCTTCGTAAGTTTACGAACCTAGGATTGATAAATTAAATAGTTGGTAAAATACTACAACTCAATTAATGCAACATTAGTTCAGCCCAATATAACAACTGTCGTTCCCTTGTTACGATTGTTGTTCCTTTTGCAAGTAGTGTTGTTCATTTGAACGGAACAATTGACGTTCCTTTTGTTACGATTGTTGTCCCTTTGTAGTGGTTGCATCTCTGGAGGACAGGTATTGAAAATGGAAGGTAAGAACCTACTTAGGCAACAAGTAAAATGCTTGTGCCAAAGCCTACCTTTGGGTGATGCATAGAGGTTATATTTTAGGACATCTTTAGAGCCCAACATTTTGGCGTCGTTGCTGGGGAAGAACAATGGATTGAGGTATTAGTTTATTTTTCATTTTAATTCATGCAAGTGTGATCTATACGTGTTGGTAAGGGGTCATAGAAGCTCGTGAGAGGAGACTCCTCATGTTCTCCCTACCAACTAGGTAAAAGTAATTTCAATTTCTGAAAATTTCAATTTATGCAAGAGTGTTTAATTCATGCAAGTGTGGTCTAGACGTGTTGGTAAGGGGTCATAGCATCTTGTGAGAGGAGACTCCTCATGTTCTCCCTACCAACTAGGTAAAAGTAGTTTCAATTTTTGCAAATTTCAATTTATGCAAGAGTGTTTAATTTATGCAAGTGTGATCTACATGTATTGGTTCTAAGGGTCATAGAAGCTCGTGAGAGGAGACTCCTCACTGTCCCTACCAACTATCAGGAACGTTTTGATTTCCGCAATTGTGAAGAGCAATATTTTTTTGTTTCAGTAAGAGTGCTTTTATTTAAGTTTTTTTTTTCATTCAGATTAAGGTTTTGGGTGTTGTAAGAATCCTTTTTTTTTTTAACATGATTTAACAATGAATTTAATCTTGGAACAGCTTACGCAGATCCTAGCAAAAGTTGGGGTCTCCTCTTCTCTGGAAGAGGATATCTTGATAGCAGCCGAAAGCTTATTCACTCCTCCTGAGGTGAACAAAGAATCAACATACGAATAACCTTGCATATTTAATGAAGAACCATTAGGCGCACAAGAGGTCGAGGAGGATAGCAAGGAGTTGCAGCATGATCTGAGTAAGACAAATTATGCCTACAAAAGCCTGATCGAATGTTGGTTTCAAGCAAATACTAGGTTAGTTCCACTTAGTTTTCCTTTTTATTTTATTAATTTAAAACTTTAGCAGCTAATTTCGCACGTCCATACATATTCTCGACTGTCAATTGTGAAACTGAAAGATAACATATTTTTATTACTGTTGCGTGCATGGCTACATTGGTTGTTTGATTATACGTAATTACTCTCTCATTTCTAATTAGCGTAGTGTAGGTAGGGTTTTATTTTCAAGTTTTTTATTTATGCTAGAATAAGTATGCTCTCCTCCATGCTTCGTGCGATCACGAGGATCAGAAAGTAGGATGATTGATTGGTTGATTTCAGGAATATCAATTAATTGACGAAACGAAAAATGTTGCCTAATCTGTTTTTTTTTTTGTCTTCCATTTGCTCATAGATTTTTAATAAGCTTGTAAAATAGTTTTTATTCTTTACTTTTAATAAATACATAAATAAAAATTGCGCACATTTATATATATATATATATATATATATATAAGAAGCTCTGCAAT
The DNA here is from genome assembly GCA_010110895.2 of Picea sitchensis. Lineage (NCBI taxonomy): Eukaryota > Viridiplantae > Streptophyta > Pinopsida > Pinales > Pinaceae > Picea > Picea sitchensis. Next base: position 60,273 of record SNQJ01S0014145.1, read on the forward strand.
CTATGCAAGATAAGAGGCAGATGACATATAATATTGTTTTTAAACTTTGGTCTGGTTTGTGCGCCATATTCTTGCTCTCGCCCCTTATCCTGTAAGAAATAACCCTGCAAGAAACAAAATATCATGAATACACAGAAACCACGACACAAATCGAACAAATAAACAACTTGCTAGGTTCTGCCCATAAATAATTTGACTGCTCCTCTCCTCACTTTAAAATGCATAGGTGAAGGCAGTCAATCAATATCTCAATAACTCAGTTTCGACCAGCCTTTAGTAAGCACAGGACTCTAATTTATCTGATCAAAATCAAAATGTTTATCATTGTTCACTATTTCCACTGTGCATGAACATTTTCTTGCATATTACTTGTGCGCCATAATGAAAATGGAGAGAACAATGCTGAAGGAGATATGGAGTGAATGAATCCACACCTGAAGTTTGAGTTTCTTCTTAAACTCAGTTGAATGCAATTGCATGCGATTGGTACGCAGATCGAATGGAAAATTTGGACAAGATGAAGTCACACGCTCCAACAGCCTTGCTAGAATAACTGATTAAAGGAACGCGCAGGTAAGTGCATGACGAGAGGGATCGATGAGGTAAGAAGATCCGTTTTTTCATATCCCAAATTCTCAAAATAGGTTTTAGATGGTTTATCTCCTCATTCAACTACATTCAAAGACTTTTCTGCCGAAGGTTGTAATACTAGATCTGATTTAATTAATTTGCGGCAATCTTACTTGATTGTATTTAACGGTGCACCAATTTTGTTGTATTTGATTTGACTGGTGATATTATTTTCAAAACCGTCAGCATCCACGTCATATCTGAAATCAGGGATTTCGATCGGAATTAATCGACTGTCGGAAGCCTTGTGTGGCTTATTGTTTCTATACACAAACATGGAAGAAATGCCTCTCCCTTTCCTTCATAGGGGAGAATGAAAACACCAAAGTCGAACGTTCTTATTACCTCACATCCACAACAAGCCTACTCTTGGTGAAGACGATACCGTCTCATGTGTAAAGTGTGTGCAATCCTCTCACACATAAGTGCTTCCAACTTCCCGCCCTGAAATCGATAAGGCGACCAGAGATTGTGGGCATTGTGAATGATGGACAGAGTGATGATGACTACAATCTCTAGAGAAAACTACAAAGTGGTAGCAGTCGGGGTAGTATCCGGGCAATAAGAAATTGAAGTGTGTACTAGCATTTAATAGAATAGCACTCACAATTTTTAGTGAACGAGATGAGAAATTCTATGGATTTGGAGAGCAATTCTCTTATATGGACATGAAGGGAAAGTGTGTCCCTATACTTGTATAGGATCAGGGGCTTGGTAGAGGTGATCAACCCATCTCTGCAGTGGCCAATATGGTGGCTTACAGATCTGGAGGCGATTGGAGTACAACCTATGCTCCATCACCCTTCTACATCGCATCTAGCATGAAGTGTTTATACCTTGAAGGTCATGATCATTATGTTTTTGATCTTATAACGGATGACCGGGTATAGATTCAGATGTATGGCACTTCAATGTAAGGGAGGATATTGCATGGTTGTTCCCCTACAGAGTTGATTGAATGATATATGAAACAATAGGTAGAATGCCAGAACTCCCAAATGGATTATGTCTGGGGCAGTGGTTGGAATGCAAGGTGGCACTGAATTTTTTCAACATGTTTGGGGTCAGCTGAAAAAATATAATGTTCCAATTTTTGCATTTTGGCTTCAGGATTGGGTGGGACAAAGAAGTACAAGCATCGGTTCTCAACTCTTGTGGAACTGGGAAGGTGATCAGATGACAAGATGGCAGAGAAATTATGGAATCAAGAGTGCCATTGTAAGTCTTCTTGGCGGTGGTCTTTCAGGCTTTGCATTAAACCACAGTGACATTGGAGGTTACTTTTCCATCAATCTTCCTTTCTCGCCATATAGGAGAAGTGAAAAAATGCTATTACGTTGGATGGAGATGAATTCATTCACTACAATCTTTCGTACACATGAAGGAAATTCACCATCTGCAAATAATTTATTATCAGTGCTTGACAACATTCACGGTGGCCTTTCAGCGATGCACAGAATTCTCCAACTGGGGATGGGATCCAGGTTGTTGGAAGGAGTTCACATAAAATGATTGAAGCGGCTATGCAACCAACTATAAAAAGAAAGGTCCAGACAATCAGGCAAGGTTATCTATCGAAGCGTTCCTCAAATTTGAGAGGTGATTGGAAGAAGATATTNGGGATCCAGGTTGTTGGAAGGAGTTCACATAAAATGATTGAAGCGGCTATGCAACCAACTATAAAAAGAAAGGTCCAGACAATCAGGCAAGGTTATCTATCGAAGCGTTCCTCAAATTTGAGAGGTGATTGGAAGAAGATATTCTTTATTCTTGATAGCCGTGGACTTTTGTACTATTACCGCAAACAGTGGGGAAAACCAATGGGAACCACAAGTCAGCACACTACTCAAAAGGGACATCATGCAAATGATCATGTATCTAGCTTATTTGGTCATTTTCTTTCATCTCACCACCATGGGCCATCGCAGGATGAGAAGTTTGTTCCATATCATGTTGTTAATCTGCTTACATCAACTATTAAGGTGGATGCAGAACAGACAAATTTGTGGTTTTGTTTCAGGATAATTTCACCATCAAAACACTATACTTTACAGGCAGAGAGTGCAATAGATCATATGGATTGGATTGAGAAAATTACAAGAGTAATTGCTTCACTTTTGTGTTCTCAAATGCCAGAGCAGAGGTTGCCTTGTAGTCCAATGAGCAGTGGACATCAACGCACAACCAGTGAAAGCATCTTATTAGGAAGCTCTTCTAATTTTGATCACACAATACCTAAAGATAATGGATTACAGAATTGTAATCTTATAGGAGATCATACTTACAATGTTGTGCCCTCCCGCGACACAAACTTATGGAGCATTCATGGTGGCCTGCGCTACAGGTATATGAAAGTTAACATGCCTTGTTTGTTTTGTTTTATTCTTTTTTGTTTTATTTTTATTTTTATTATTCGTTTGTTTTATTATAAAACAATTATAATAACAAAAAAAAATGTTTGTTTTATTATAAACAATTTATTTTTTATAATAATAAAAAAAAAAAATGTTTTTTTTGTATTTCTTGTGTTTTATTATAAACATATATATATGAAAATAATAATAATAATAATAATAAAATAATCATAAAATTAGGTCAAACATAAAAATAATAAAATAAAATAAATAAATACAAACATTCATAGAAGATAAAAACAAATTATAAAAATAAAACCAAACAAAAAATTGCAAATGAACCTTTTTTATAAATTCCTGAAAACAATATCAAACATGTTTTTTCGATTTTACACTAAGCAAGCAATCAACGATGAAACAAGCGTGCACAATGATAATGACAAGAGGTATAAAACGAATTTTATTTACTTTGTCTCATTTGTCCTTCTTTCTGCATGTTATATTTTCGAACATCTCACAAGTTTTCATGCAGGATTTGTACTAAGTTTTTTCAGGCACGTGGCCGGTCGCATCTTGTTGCTAAAGTGATTTTCAAAAATCACAAAAAATTTTGAAAAAGACATGCCTTATTGACTGCTTGACGGAGTTGATTATTGTCCTACACATCATGACATTTGTTATTACACATAAACATTTTCATAAACCCATTGCGTCATGAATGTCTTCCTCCATTTCTCCTTCAAAGCAAATTGGTCATCCCTGTGTTGAAGCCCATCTTCCATTGAATTATCCTTCATGACTTCGCACGCACCTATATTTTTGAGTCGCATACATCTCTTTAGCTTTTTCAGTTCAATTTTCCTTGTCAATAAAACTATCCAACTCCCTTTCCATGACTACATTGCCTTGCCATACACACTGTTACTACTGAGATATTGTCATTTATAGTCCTACCACTCTTTTTATCAGAATTCACGTTGACTGATGTGGGATTCCTTAAGGACCACCTTTCAACAAGTCTTTCCCCATCGACCTCAACACCTTATCTGGGATATAGACTAGAGTCCATTCTAAGTACCTGGAGGCTTTCATTCCTTAATGGAAAGTTCTCTCGCCGACAATCATGGGAATGCATCAATGTCCCTTGATCGTCAGATCTTGCAAGTGGCTCGACATCATCTCATTCATTCTCACTTCACAAGATGTACTTGGGTACCTTGGCACTCATTGACATCAATGATGAGTTGCCTCGCATTGGTTAACGACATTCATCATTGGTCGATAATCCAATGACTTATTTTCATGCTTGACATCGACACATTCATTCGCATGATTAGAATTGTACCATCAGGTTTAGCAGCGGGTGAAGACTATACACTTTTCATGACTCTATCAGTAGTTGCAGTAGTATTTTTCAGCTATATGAGAGTACCATAGTTCCACTTTCATACTCCCTCTTTTCCATGATTCATCAGCAGCAGTTCAGATTCCTCCACTTCACATTTTCTGATCCAGCAGATAGTAGTCGTCACTACAACAGTAGTCACTTTTCACATGATTCTGCAGCAGTGACATCTTCCATGCTCTAGCAACCACATCAGCCATATTCCTATTGCATAGTTCATCAACATTTTGGGTAAGTGGAGGTATGTTATTTTCTAAACTTTAATCATGTAATTCCTCAACTACTAGCAATGAATAATTTGAAAAATTCCCTCACCAAGTTCCTTTTCCTTTTCACTTCTACGACTTATGCCATGTTGCATGAGGACATGCAACCAGTTCAGTTGGGGGGTAGGAGACTTTATTCACTTATTCACTATCATCACTCCACTTTTCCACTACCATCATTCCATTTTTCATCTCATTTACCATTTATGAAAATTTATTTTCCAACATTTATTTTCCAACGATACTCTGTTGCACTTTGCTTCATAAGCATTGATATACAAATTGGCATGATTCACAAATATGAAAAAGGGATTTCTTATACTCAGTGATGTTTCCTTACGCACATTGATAGAATATATTTTTCAGTAAGAATATGGGAAAATTATTATCATAACAGCAAGAGAACAAATAATGAAATGAATGTTGATAACACAAGAACTAACATTCTTTATATTCATGGTTGTCACACAAGAACCAACCATAAGAAAATGTAATTTGTTACTCATGTAAATCCCATTCTGGAAAACATTCATTATCATCACTCAAAGCCAACATTCAGATGCCAAAAATTTCTTGAGAAGATCCATGCATGGTTGCATGAGGACATGTAACAAGTTAAGTTGGGGGGCATGTTGGGGCTCAGAAATTTCCTATTTTCATCCACCTTTCCCTTCATCATTCTTCACATTTCATCACCCCATTAACCTTTCACGATATCATTTCATAAATACATTTGGGTTTCACCTTATTATTTTCCACTTTATTCATTTTAGTATTAAAAGGGAATTTGTGATTAAATGTTAGAAAATTGACATGTTTTCATATATATCTCAAATATGTGTGAGCTTTGTAATGTGTAGGAATATGTGAAGGATTAATTCAAAAGGACTTCCCGAATACTTCCTCCACCATTTCAATATTTGAGGAGATAATTCAATCCCATTCCAAGGAGAAGATCATGGAAATTTGGCTGGAATATCTTATCCAAGATATATGAGAAATATGTGTGAGGATTTGAAGGGATTATATTTTGTAATAATGGGAAATAGGTTGAAAGAAAAGTGGATCTATAATTATGAGAAGGTTATCTTATCTTCAAGGCCTTCATGTATAAAAGAGAGTGCTCTCTCTTCATGAGGATTCAATTAGAATATGGAAGTAGAGTAGTAATCAAGTAGAGAATTAGAGTAGTCATTAATGGTAGTCATTTGGATTTGAAAGAAAGGGATTCTTAGCTTTGATTCATGGTTTTGGTTTGCATGCTTTCATTTATGAAGATTGATTTGGTTATTGTAATGTAAGATTTCTTCATTGGCGCGAGCTCACATATGTTGTTGTGTCATTCAATTCTTCACATGTTGTATTTTTTTTTCCTTCATGTAGTTCACCATTCCTAGATTAATTTCATTTACGCAATTTTCCATTCTTAGATTAATTTCATTTACGCAACTAGATTAATTCAATTCCAAGTCGTGTGTTTCAATTTCCTACATTAGATTAATGATTTAATTTCAGTCGTAGCTTAAACATTAGATTATATTAGTTTTTTTTCAATCTTGCATATACTTTGCATGTGCTTCATAAGTTTATGAACCTCAGATTGATAAATTAAATAGTTGGGAAAATACTACAACTCAATTAATGCAACATTAGTTCGGCCCAATATAAAGATTGTCGTTCCCTTGTTACGATTGTTGTTTCTTTTGCAAGTAGTGTTGTTCATTTGAATGAAACAATTGCCATTCCTTTTGTTACGATTGTTGTCCCTTTGCAGGGGTTGCATCTCTGGAGGACGGGTATTGAAAACGGAAGGTAAGAACCTACTTAGGCAACAAGTAAAATGCTTGTGCCATCACCTACCTTTGGATGATGCATAGAGGTTATATTTTAGGACATCTTTAGAGCCCAACACCATGTTTCATGATAAAGAAAGAGTAATGAGTATGCATGAAGCTAAGAGCATGGAAGTGTGCAGAGATGGTTTTCCAAATAGGTGAGAAGGTTTAAATTTGGTTAAATATGAACATAGGTACTGAAGGAAAGAGTTTTATGACAAGGATGCCTCACAAGATGATCAAAGGTCAATATTGAAGAATTTTAAGGTGTGAGTCTATGTTCAACCATGAAGGCTTATGAATCCACTACAAGAAATCCACTCCTACTAATCAAAGTGCTCAATGTAATCAAGATGCAAAAGCATATCATTGAATGGATGAAATAGTGAGGCATATCATTGAGTGGATGAAATAGTGAAATTCCAATCACCATAAAGGGTGTCAATGTACAGATAAAGTAGTACATTTTAGGCAAGACTTTTCTAAAAGGATTGAAATTTTAAGACGTTAGGCTTCTAATAAAGGAAGACATAGTGTATTCATAGAAATAAGATGTAACATCTCCAAGGATTGGTCCTATAGTTTTGGAGATAACACCTTGATGATTGTTGTCAGAGTAGAGTAGTGGAAGCATGGTTGGATGATAGAAATTTAGGGGTGATTTAATGTAGGCGTGTGCATACTAAAGAAGTTCCAGCAAATGCATAAGAAATGCACCATGTGCGGATTGGTTCTGGAGGTATATAGACATACTTTTGGGAAAGGCACCACTAGGTGGATGACAACTTATTTTGAGTCTCTTGTAGCACTCTGAGAGCTATAACAACAATAAATAGGAAATGGTTGATATAGTGAGAGAATGTTGGTTGCACTCCCAAGGTGTTGAGTACATACCAAAAGTGGATTGGGATAGAAAGTCAAAATAATTCAAGCATGGAGATGATTTTCTAAGGGTAAATCAATAAAGAACCATAAGAAAGAAAATGGTTCTATGTGACTTGGTGTGAAGAAGAGAAGGTACCTGAAAGAACTCATCTCAAATGGAAAAGAGTTGTTGGTGATAATCTAGGAGGTTGGAAGTATCACTAGAATGTATGATAGAAAATAAAAGCAGTTTCAACTACTTTCATATAATCTCTATGAAACTAGAAAAGAAGACATTGTGGAGCATCACAATATGGTGGAAATTAACTAAGGAAGTCAAGTTGAAAACCAAATGGGTTAGGAAAGGAGAAAATAATGGTTCAAGCAACTACAAGGGCATGGAGGTTGAAGATGTATTTACTTTTTGGGCCAAAATGATTCATTCCAAAAAGTAAATGGAGGTTGAAGATGTAAAGTCAATAAGAGAGCATGGCTGGGAATGTAATTTGGTGATGTATGTGCTTGGTCAGAAGGATCCCAAAAACAAAAAGAGGAATGTTGAAATTTAATATCAACATAGTATGTGGTTGGAAAAGCAAAGGTATTCAAGAGTGGAACTGGCTAGAAAAGTGCTCAAGGAGGAAATAATTGTGTGCAGTGATTACAGTGAGAATCGAGGACAACCAGTAACAACAAAGAAGGTTGTACATGAGAAAAGAGGTTGTTGCAATTGTATAGAAGCAAATATAATATGGCATGTCGGACAACCATACTTAGCACATGAACTAGAATGCATATGAATTTATGAGCATGCTAATGATGCATTATTAGTGCATATAGATATGCATTAATGAATGTATATTTGTTAATATATATAACATATTGAATATTAGAAGCAATTTATTGTTATATATATATATATATGATTATGAAAGTTGCTAATGACAATTTTTGTGCTAGGAAAGAAATAATTATTTTCTTGCATGGATTCAAGTGTTATTGATGATGTTGTTTCATATGGAAAACATCCATATGAATGAAGCTCCTATTAATACCATCTAGCCAGGTAGCATTAAATGTATTTAAGGGAAACTATGCAGGTATAAATTTTATGTATTTATATTGCATAATTGCTTAAGGGAAATTTAGGTAAGAATTCCCCTAGCCATAGTTTATTATATAAATTAAATTATTGCATAATTTGAATGCATTAATGGAAATAATATACCACTAGGTGTGGTAAAGGCTAGAGACCTGTAATAATTATAAAAGGTGCTTGAATTTTTGTGAATGCATACATATATGATATTTAAAGGAAAGGATTATGCTAACAACTAAGATGTTGCAATTATTACTAATTCATGGAGTTGAGAACGTTTTAGGGGTTGTTAGCCATTGCAACATGAAAGTTTCAACTCAGGTAGTCACATGAGCAGTGACTACAGGAAAATTATGTTCAGAAAATAGAGTAATAAAAATAATGATGTTGGAAGAATGAAAGGTCAAATGGCTAGAAATTCCTATGCAGAAAATGATAATTTCATTCTACTTAATAAATGGTTTAATATCTACGATTGAATTATTTAGTGTAGACAATTCTAAGATCACTATGTAATCTTATGTACATATTTCAATAAAAGTATATTATGTAAGAAGCATTAATAATATGTTGGTTGAATGCAAGATGGAAGCATTGCAAAAAAAAAAAGTGGTCTCAAGTATGGAGCTGCAAAAATCCATAATAAAGATTGTTGCTTGCTATTGCAACAACCAAGAAAAATATGAGATAGACTTTCATATTTTGGAAAAAAAGTTGAATTTTCCTTATGAAATATATTTGAATTCCTACGTGAAATTGATATGATATTATCTCATGATGATTGTATGTGTGTGACACATATGAGATGATGATTATTGAAATTAGGATGCTTAGGAAGAATGGTTGTTGTTGGGACATTGGAGCCTTAAATTGCACATCCTTAGTGAGGATTTGGTAATGAGTTGGTGTTCTCCTTGTTTGTGAAAGCCTTGGAAAAATGGATATTTGAAGGATTATGTAGCATTCAAAGGATTCTTGAGCCTGGAAGAGTGAGTGCATAAAGGAGGAGGTAGCTCAAGAATGTCATAGTGAGGATAATTCTTTCCTGAAACAGCTCTATGGAATAGAGAAAGAGACTTCTAGCTGAAGTATGAAAAGATGAATCAGATGCTTGGAAAAAGAGCACCATGAAGACAACAAGCTTCCAATAGGAAAGGCATTGAGATTTTTGAACAATTTTGAATGTAAATGTATATAATGCACTGAGGACAGTGCATAAATAAGGGGGAGGGGAATATAATACCCCAGGTTGAGCCTCATTTGTAATGTACATATAGGCTGGTAAGCCAGGATAATTTTGGCCAGAGTGCCTTTGTAAATATGTTTTGAGGCCAGAGTGTATGTGTTATTATTAGACCAGGGAGCCTGGATTGCTAAAAGGCATGTGTGCCTATATTCTAATTTGTAATCATCATCAATATATCATTAATAAATTACATCATTGTTGTTGACCGACCATACAAAAGAGATGGGGGGGTAACCTCCACTAGAAAGGGAAACGGGGCTAAGAGTCTAGGAAAAGGGATAAGTTAAGGGGGCTTAAGCCCAATGGAATATTATATTAATTTAATATTAATATTCCTTAAGTCTAAATTTATGGATAAAATATATCCTAAGTTTCTAAAGTGGAAACAAGGGGGGTTCCTTGAGTGCCATGTGTCATAAAGGACACATGCATATGTAATTTTGGGGATATAGTGTAATTTCTCATCTTTTGGGGAGGGGGATTCATTCATTCATTGATGATGTTGACCATTCACTCATCCATGCTACCAATCAGTACATGTGCATGTACCGAGGAAGATTGGAGCTGAAGAAGTGGGTTGTCAGGCATGTATGTTGAAGAGGCGGGTTATTAAGCCTGTGTGTAGTTTTCTCTAGGTGAGAAACTATTGGGAATTGTTTCCCGGTGCACTGGGAAATAGATACATGGATATGAGACTTCTTGTTCTGCCTATTGTTGAAGCCCCAGAAGGGAAGTGGGGAAGTTGAGGGACTTTTGAGCAGAGAAGGGGCACACTTCCTGGGGTGGGACATGCATGTGGGGAATGAGAGACAATAGGATAGTTGCAACAATTGGGCACCTTGCACTAAGAATTTTTGTTGATTATAGACCTTCGATTGGCTTAGGATTCCATTTGACCCAGTAGAGTTTAGCCCCAGCTCGTGGGTGACCCACTATTGTTACGAGTAGTGTGGTCTATGGATGAGAGGAATGTGGAAGGTCTGCATGCAGTTGGTGTTTATTTCATGAGATAAGTGTCTATCATGTGCTTATTTCAATTACTATATGTGTAATTATGATTTTTCTATCATGGAATATTTGTTCTTTACATGTATCAATTATTGTTGTTGTATGTTGTTATTATTCTACTTAACTTTGTTCATATGAAGAATATATGATTTAATTTAAGGGTATCATAATTCAGAATTTTTGGAGTGGCCTTCCCCAGCAGGAAGCTGGGGATGCTATAATGTGGTATCAGAGTTGTAATTGGGAGAGTTTTGTGTGGCGTGGCCCGGCATGGGTGGTTGGGAACGTTACATTAGTAGCTTCAGTGAAGGGTGCATCCTACTATGTGACCTTCATTGATGAATTCTCCAGGAAAACCTGGATCTACTTCATGAAGACCAAGGATGAGGTCTTCAATCACTTCCGAGCCTTCAAAGCTCAGGTGGAAAACATGATAGGATGGAAGATCAAGGTGTTGAGAACAGATAATGGGGGTGAGTTGACCTCTACAGAGTTCATTGATTTATACAAGGAAGAAAGAATCAAGAGGGAGAAGACATTTCCCTACAACCCGCAACAGAATGGGGTTGCAGAGAGGAAGAATCGGTATATCATCAGTGCAGCAAAGTCCATGATCCATGATCATAGTTTTCCTTTGTTCATGTGGACTAAGGAATGAAATACGACTGTGTACTTGTAAAATAGGAGCCCACATAAGATACTAGAGGATAAGACA